>CM053785.1:68807914-69072914 GCA_028749045.1 Cupressus sempervirens
CCATCGGGAATACCAAAAGCTATTGACACAAAATTTTGCACCCATGCCCGAGGTGTTATCCTTAGGCGAACTCATGTAATATGGAAACATCCTCAAAGTGTGGGACTTGCACTCTGTGTTTGAATATCTAGAGAAGGTTGACTCCCTTATAATAAGGATACATTTAAAGTCAAACTTTAAGAGAAAAGAGAGAAGGAATGTATAAAAGTAAATATTGAAAGGGAAAAGGAGTGATGCACTAGATTAAGACTCAGTTACTACCTCTTCCCATGAATGTACTTAACATCAATAAAACACCCAAATACATAGATATAAACTCTAATCTACTTTCCAAGAACTTGCATGCAAGTTATTACTAGTCATATTCTGAAAGGAAATAGATTTGTCACTATGCAACAACTGCCAATGGATTAAACACAACACACAAATCTGAGGAAATGGAAAAGAAACATCCAAAAGAACTTAGTAATCATACATACATTAATGAATGGGAATTAGAGGTAAAAAAAGAGATATTTCATTAATGGAAGGCAAAGAAATACATTCATAGAGCATATTGTTGTTGTAAAATGCAAATAGAGAAGACCCCAAAAATTTTCTACAATTTTTCTTTTTAAAGAGTTCAATCACAGCTCAAATGTTGACTTGAAGTTCAAACCCCAATAAGACTAGATTTAGAGTTATAGAGAATCAATTACTAAATATTAGAAAGAAATTTGACCATGGAATGCAACTTGCCCATTTGAAGTGATATGAAAAGCCAAAAGGAATGCATCCAACACATAAAAGGATAAATATGACAAATTAGATCCTTACATGCAATAAAGAGGCATGGAGATACATTAGCATCTAAAACAAGGCCTCAAAAGTTGCTCAATTATAAAGAGCTGACCCTCGAAACATGTGATGGATGCAAGCAATCAAATTGTGCCACTATCAAAAGAGATGATGTAACATGAAGTGTTAATCTACCCACATACACTAGTAGAGTTGATCTGCATGGAAAAGATTTGATTCATCGTAAAAAAGGAGGATTTTTCAATGAACATCTTTCTATTTGAAATAGATGGCTTAGATGTAGAAAATGAACCCCAATGAATGATTAAAATACAATCATTCATGAAGAAACTTTAAATCTAATGGTTGGCACATTTTCCTATGAATGATGGAAGAAAGAACAAAATATTTCTCTATTTTGCAAGCTACTCAAAATGACTCCTAAAAAATAGCGAAATGGGTTAACACAAAGGTCAGCCTTTTGCCACTGTGGATCCCACTCAGTAAACCATAACAAGAAGACTTCACCAAGAACCCCCAAGTAGAAAATTGAGCCACTCAGTAAAAGAACATTGAGATAGAAAATTGAGTCACTCGACAAAATGTTAAAAATAATCCAACCCATTGAAGTTTTCTCATATTGATTATCTTTGATGGGCTGAATGGGGATAAAAATAGACAACATGCATCTTAATGGACCATCGAAGCCCATCTTAGTGAATCTATCTGTTGTTGGAATTCTATTTTGGATGGCTTTCATGCCTTAAGTAGGCATGCAGGGTCCCATCATAAATTAAGAAGAATATCAAATATGTCCCATTGTTGGGAATTAAAAATTTCTACATATCCTATTTTTACTTTGTAGTTTCCATCCTTTGAGGCTCCCCAAATTAATTTGTCTTTCTTATCTTTGTGATTGACATATCTTTTTCTTAGAAATAGTTCAAAAGAGGTGTTTCTCTTGAGGTAATAGTGAGGTGTTTTTGATAGATTTTCATTACCATCCCCCATACTAATTATTAAAAAAAAAAAAATTGTAAAGTCTAACTCACTTTCCCCACATAAGACTAAGAGTGTTTTGTTGTTCTGTAGGAGATTCATCTAGCTAGGAGAAAGGAGCCCGTCCCATGAGTCTTCCCAAAATATGACATCATGATCGAGATCTATATCCCATGTGAGGTGGTTTTCTATTAAAGGATGACAATTCATCATAAAGTTCAAAATTTTGAATCATTTTGGTGGGCTTCAATTTGAAACAAAGATATTGGGTTGGCATTTTTTTTATTAGTAAGAGGACAAAGCCAAGGTTAATTATTATTTGTTGTTATTAGCTATTATGATTATTAGTTCAACTTGAATAGATTTAAACCCAAGACCTCCCAGATAAAAGGCTCATAATTTATCATTGTGTTATAGGCTCTTGCCTGGATATTGAGTTGGTATTATTCAAGTATTTGTGATATATATTTTTATCCCATTTACTCTCATATTCTTTATACATTCTCCATATAAGTTTAGCTCCTAAAGCCTCATTTTTCTAACTCCAATTATTTGTCCCTAAACCTTTGAATTCTTTAGGTTTGCATATATTATCCCATCTAATTAAAAACTTGTTTTTCTTTTTTGTAGTGCCTTGCCGAAAAAAAATTAGCTTATAATCTTGTTTATTTTGAACTCTTTTGGGTAATGAGAGACATGACATTTGGTAGGTAGGGATAGTTGATAATACTATTTTTATTATTATTGCTATGTTTGCTTTTGTTAGCCATTTGCCTTTCCATCTTTCCATTTTTTCCTCTATTTTTATGCAATTAGATTCCATGTTTTACCTTCTCTGATACTTTTTTCTAATTGGATAATGAGATATTTGCATGGGAATGACTCTTTCCTATACTCCATTAAATTACAAATGTTTCTCTCTAATTTGGAATTAATATTAATGAAAAAGATCTCTAATTTATTAGCATTGGCACTTTGACTTGATGCTTCCATATAAGTTTTTATAATTTGTTTAAAGTTTTGGCCTTCTTCCATTGTGCTCTAACCTGGTAGAATATTATCATTTGTGAATTGTTAATGAGTTACTTAGGGACTTCCTCAATAGCTATAATAACTTTTATCCTTCCTTCTAACTAAGCCTTCTTTATAGCACTATCAAACTCTTCAAATATTATGACAAAGAGGAGGGGTGATATTGGGTCCCCTTGCTTGATTCGTCTAGAGATGTTGAAGAAGTTTTAGGAGTACCATTAATGAAGAGGGAGAATTTGAATGTCAAGATGTAACTAAAAACTAAATTTATCCATTGATCAAAGAAGCCAAAGGCTTTCAAATTTTTACATAAAAATATCCAGTCTACTTTATCATAAGCTTTTTGAATATCTAACTTCATTAACATGCAAGTTTCCTTGTTAATTTGTACCGAATATATTAATTCTTGAATGATTATGATGTCATAAAAATAGACTTTTTAGGAACAAATCCTATTTGTTCTTCTGAAATAAGCTTAGGTAGGAATTTTTTAAGTCTTTTACCCAATTCTTTTGAGAGTATTTTATAAATAGTATTGTGTAAGGCTATAGGTCTAAAATCTCCAAGCTCTTCATGATTAGCATTTTGGGTATTAAAGCTAAGAATGTGCTATTAATTTCAATTAGGAGGGATCCAAAATTTCTACTAACCTTATATTCCTCCCATAAGTCTTGTCCTGGTATATCCTAGCATTTTTTTTTTTCAAGCTTGGAAACCATTTGGACTTGAAGATTTGTCCAGGTTAAGTTGGAAGAGTGCATTTTCTATCTCTTCTAATATAAATTTCTTGTTTAGACATTTGTTTTTTTCTTTTGTTATAACTCTGGGGATAGATTCTAACATCTTATTTTGAGTTGTTAGATTTGAAGATTCAAAGTTATTAAGAATATCTGTATAACAATTAATAAAAATTTCTACTATCTCATTTGGGTTTTCAGTTATGTTTCCCATTTCATCTTTGATTTTTTCTATTCTATTTATGCTTCTATTGTTTATAGTGTGATTATAAAATAATTTTGTATTTCTCTCTCCTTCTAACAATCACGTTTCTCTTGATTTCTACTTCTAAAAAAATTCTTCTTTTTCCTAATATGTTATCATATTTGGCCAAGAGTTATTTTTCTTTAATATATTTATCATTAACTATTCCTATCTTGATAAAGTATTCATTAAGCCTTAGCTCTTCTTCATTTTCTAGTTTCTCTTCAAAAATATTATTAAAATGTTCTTTATTCCATTTATTTATTTTTATTTTAGAGTTTTTAGTTTGGTTGTCAAACAAGACATTTTCAATCCTTAGAATTCATCCTCTTGCCACCATTTTTTTTTTTATAAGAAAGTTGTCATCTAAGAACCATATTTTCTCACATTTAAATGAGTTTCTAGAGGGTTTGTGAGGATCTCTTATTTTGAACCTTGCTAGATAGTGGAATAATCGCATATCATGAAGAATAATTATACTGAAAAGGTTATTAAAAGTAATTATATCTCCTTTAAACATGAATCTATCTAGTCTTTATGCGTTATATCATACAAACCAACTCTTCTGATTGTTGTGATGTGGAGCCTAATCAAACTCAGAGGTTTTTCGATGTGGTTTCCCTCCAAATTATTTCTACAAGGGTTTGGGGGTAGTGCCCCCAAGATGGAGTCAAGGGGCAATGCCCTCTACTATTGTAAAAGGCATTGACTATTATTTTTTTATCAGATGACTTATTCTAGCCCTAAGTTTTTGAGTGGAAAAAGCTCAAGTATAAAATGGCTTATGGTTAGGGATTTCATAATGTATGATGAGATTGTAGCTTCTTGCAATGGTATTGAGTTGTAAGGGATTGCAAATTGTAATCACTAGATAATAATAATATTGGACTTGTTGTTGGTGGGCATAGCCAAGGGATTGGGTGAACCACGTTAAATCCTAATGTCTTGTGTTCTCTTATGTGTGATTTATTATTTTCTAATATTGGCTATATTTTCATGTAACTATTATATCTACCTATGACAAATCCTAACAAGTGGTATTAGAGCCAACTTGTCATCATTTTTTTAGCTATCCTCTGCAAGAAGGTCTCATGGTTGAGTGGGAGTCTCAAGGTTAAGTGAGAGTAATGGAAGATAAGGGTAAGTTAAGGTTTCAGAAGTTTAATAGGAAAAACTTTTAGTTATGGAAAATTCAAATGGAGGACTATCTTTACTAGAAGGATTTATAGCAGCCATTGGAAGGAAAAACCAAGAAATAAGGAACTTTGACAGATGATGAGTGGAAAATTTTGGATAGAAAAGCACTTGAAATTATTTGATTATGCCTGACACAATTAGTGACATTTAATATTACAAAATGAAAGATGACAAAAGATTTGATGTAGACCCTAGTGAAATTATATGAAAATCCCTTCGCTTCAAACAAGGTATTTTTCAAGAAGTGTTTATTTAATATGAAGATGACAGAAGATGAATCTATTGCAGATCATTTAAATGAGTTGAATACAATTAGTACTCATTTTTCTTATATAAATGTTAATTTTGACGATGAATAGGGGCTCTCTTGATTTTGTGATCTTTTCCTGAAAGTTGGAATGACTTGGTAATGGTTGTGAGTAATTATATTTATGGATCTAATACCCTAAAATTTGATGATGTGATTGGTGTTATTTTGAGTGAGAAAACTCATAGGAAAACCTTAGGTGGATCTACATTAGGAAGTGCTTTAAATGCACAAAGAAAAGGTAGAATGACTAAGAGAGGGAGTAATTTGAGAAATCATGAGAAATCAAGAGGAAAATCAAAGGGGAAGAGGTCTCAATCCAGAGGACCAAGAGATTGTTGGTACTATGAGAAACTAGGGCATAAGAAGAAAGATTATTGGACTCAAAAAAATAATGAAGGAGATAAATCAGAAGGGAACAAGGAGGAAAATGTGGTGAGTAACAAATCCAAAGAGGATGCTTTGCTTCTTTTTTTAGAAAGTGTTGATGATTCTTGGGTTTTAGATTTTGGGGCTTTATTTCATGCTACACCCCATAGAGGTTATTTTATTGATTATGTCCAAGGGGATTTTGGATTTGTTTATTTGGGGGATAATGAACCCTATTAGATTTTTGTAAAGGGAAAAGTCAAGATTGAGTTCTTGTATGGGAATCATTGGCTACTACATGAGGTAAGACTTGTTCTAAGGTTGAGTAAGATTTAATTTTAGTAGGCTAAGCAAGTGATGAGGGTTGTGTAGTTACTTTTAATGATAAAAAATGGAAGGTTTCCTTGTAGTAGAAAAAGATCTAAAAGTAGGCACCTTATATCTTTATATGAATCAGATTGTTCCTTCTACTTTAATTGTTTAGAGAAAAATTAATGTTTAGGAGCAGTTGTTGTAGTTGAGTAGGAAGAACAAATAATTGTCATAGATTTTGATACAGCGCTATGACACAATAGATTTAGGCACATGAGTGAGATATATGAAATTATTTCATTCAAAGAAAGTTTTACTAGGTTTGAAATGTATTAATATGGATTTCTGTGAAAGTTGTATGTATGGAAAATAAAAGAAAGTGAATTTTGTGAAGAGTGAGAAGGAAAAGAAAATTGAGAAATTAAAGCTTGTGCAAGCAGATGTATGGGGAACAAGTTAGATATCTTCTCTTGGTGGCTCTCATTATTATGCTACATTTTTTAATGATGCAACTAGAAAAGTATGTGCTTATTTCCTTAGACAAAAATCTGATGTATTTCAAACTTTTAAGAAATGAAAATACTTGGTTGAAAATAGGATTGGTAAGAGATTAAAATGTTTTAGATCTAATAATGGTGGTGAGTATTGTAGTTATGAATTTGAATATTATTGCTCCACTAATGGTATTTGCAGACAAAAAATAATTCCAAGGACTCCACAAAAAAATGGAGTGTTAAATGCATGAATAGGATAATAATAGAGTGTGCAAGGAGCATGAGGTTGCATGTTGGGTTGCCCTTAAATATGTGGGAAAAGGTTGTTAATTCTATTGTATATTTAATTAATAAATGTCCGTCTACTCCTTTGGGTTGTGGTATTCTAGAGGAAGCATGGACTGGTACGAAGGTGAGTTATTATTATTTTTAATCCTTCGGTTGTGAAGCATTTGCACATATAGATTCTAAAAATAGAACCAAGTTGGAAGCTAAGTCAAAGAAATGTGTATTTGTTGGATATGGCATTGATTAATTTGGTTATAAGCTTTAATATTTTAAAAATCATAAAATTGTAAGAAGCAGGGATGTTATATTCAATGAGAAAGTGTTGTACAAAGATATGTTGCAACAACATAAGAAGAAAGAAAATGATTATGTAGTGTTGGATGATACTCAAAATAAATATGTTCCAACACTCCCTCATGCTCTACAACAACCACAACAATAATACCACACACCCAAGTGAATGTTAGATGATCAACAAGGATAAGTAGACCTCTAAAAAGATTTTCTCCCTGTTTGCATTCAATTTTTATAATAGATGTTGGTGAACTTGAATGTTATGATGAAGTTCTGGAGGTGGATACAAAGATTTAGTGGGAATCTACAATGAAAGAAAAAATGGACTCCTTGCTGAAACTAGACATGGGACTTATGCAAGTTTCTTGCAGATAGATAGGATTTACAGAATAAATGGGTATACATGTCGAAAGAAGATGATGGAAGTAAGAAAAGATTTAAATCCAAGTTAGTTGTAAAATTATTTGCATAGAAAAAGGGCATTGATTTTGATAAGGTATTTAAAGTATTGTGGCTACTAAAGATTTGCATTTGGATCATCTTGATGTTAAAACAACCTTTCTTTATGGTGATTTGGATGAAGAGATGTGTATGGCACAACCATAGGGATTTGAGGTCAAGGTAAGGAGAACTTAGTGTGTAATTGAAGTAAAGTTTATATGGCTTGAAGCAAGCATCTCGACAATTGTATCATAAATTTGATAGTTTTATACATGAGCATGGTTACACTTGATGTCATTCTGACTATTATGTTTATTTTATGAGGTTAGATGATGATAGGTACATTATTGTATGTTTAAATGTTGATGATATGCTTATGGTTGGGTCTAACATAGATCACATTAAGGGGCTGAAACAATAGTTAGAAAATTCATTTGCTATGAAGGATTTGGGGGGAACAAAACAAATCTTTGGTATGAAGATTTGCAAATATAAGAAAAGTAGAAAAATGAATTTATCTCATGTTGATTATATTGTGAAGGTGTTGCAACATTTATGTATGAAGATGTGTCCCAAGACACAAGAAGAGGAGGAAAAAATGTTCAATGTACCCTATGCTTCAACTGTAAGAAGTTTGATGTATACCATGGTATGTATTAGGCTAGATATTGCACATGCAGTGGGAGTTGTTAGTAGGTATATGAGTCATCCTAAAACTGAGAATTGAAATGCAAGCAAATGGATTCTCAGATATTTGAGATGAGCATCTAGTAAGTGTTTACATTTTGGGGGCTCTACTACTGATTTACAAGGCTATTTTGACTTATATTTGGTAGGGGATATTGATACCAGGCAAAGTACTACAAGTTATGTATTAACTATTGGGGTTGCAACAATGAGTTGGGTTTCTAGGTTACAGAAGGTGAATGGTTTATCCACTACAAAGGGGTAAAAATACAAAGTTGTGTTACCTTTTAGGCTAACTTTTCAAAACAATAGAATTTGAGTATTTCTATCTAAAAATCAATTTTGTTCAAACATATGATCTAGATAAATTCATTCTAGCTAAGTTATATATGGTCTCACACTTTTCCAAATGGAAATGTCTATTAAATGCATATTTTATACTAGTTTATACCCAATTACTAAAAGAAAAAAATTATTTCAAAAAAATAGTATTTCAACAACTCTTACTATTTTTTATGATTTTTTTTAATAACATATAAACACCATTTTATAGAGCTCAGAGTCAAGAACATTCTCATATAGATTTTATAGTGTTTTAATTAGATTTGGTATATTGTAATTAAAGAATTCTACAAGCGCATAATTTAACACTTGAAAAGATGTCAATTTTGAGAAAGAAAAAAAATTCATATCAAACAAATTTAAAAATTATATGGTGTTCTAGAGGAGAGAGTCCTCTTCTAGAATATATAATTGTTTTCCTAGTTAGAATAGATTTTTTTTTTTAATGTGGTGGGAGATGAAAACTATCAATTTTAGGTGAGTTGAAATTTGAATAATTATAAAAGAGAAAATATAGGTTTAAAGCCAATTTTTATTTTTGATTATTATAGCTATGTATGTTATCTATAACATAGTCTGAGATCAAAATTAAATAAGTTTATTTCCATATAATTTTGTGGTGGGAACTAGACCCCTATTTTTTAGCATTTTTCAACAGCTAAAAAATTATGTATGAAAATTAGGAAAATGTATCAATTCTTATTCCAAATAATTATTAAGAATTATAATCCTAAAATTCATCTATTTCTACATATTTCATTAGTTTACTTCATTTCCAAATTCAAAATAATAATAGCAATTTTATGACATTGAAGGTGAATAGTTATACTTTTGTTAGCCTTTCCCTTTACAAAAAGGTGATATAGGTTTGTTATTTTACCCTGAGGTAGAGTATGTTATTGCTACAAAGGCAGGCAAAGATATGATATGGAATCAGTTCTTCATAGAAGAATTGGGACATCCACAGAGAGATAATTATTTGTTCATAGATAGCTAGAGTGTCATTCATCTTGCAAAGAACTTTTCTCTACATTCAAAGACAAAACACATACAGTTGTAGTACCATTTCATTTAGTCAATTTTGGACGATGGATAGTTACAGATGGAAATGATACATATAGATGATAATCCAACAGATATGTTTACAAAGATAGTCACAAGGGAGAAGTTGAACTTTTCTTCAGCTTTGGTTGATCTTCTAGATTGAACATGTAATGATCCCATCTTTTAGCCTTCATGTTCTCCAAAATCTAAGTGGAGGATAAGAAAAATTAAAGTCATTCAATTAAAAATTAAAAGGTGACTTTGTATTAAAAGCTTCTAGGGTATGTATTAATTATTGGAAGGACGGAAGCCTCTCGTGATTTAATTAATTATTGTCAAGGAGAAATTTCTAGGGTATGCATTAATTATTGGAAGGAAGAAGCTTCTAGCTCTTGCAATTAATTAATGTTTTAGTTCCTTCCAGAAGGATGAAGAAAAGGATAAATAGGGCTAAAAGTCTCATTGTTGAGCATGGGATTATTGTATCGAATGATTATGACTTGCATTTGATAAGAGCTTGGATGTGTGAATCACACTCCTTTTTTGGCAATAGAGGACGTTCATTCTCTGTTGTAACATTCTAGACATCATTCCCTTAGGGTTTGGCCTTTGGAATACATCTCTTTGTACTTGATTGCAGCATTTTTAGAATTAATATAATTTCAGCAGTTGATTCAGCTTTTGGGCATTCCTGGGTGTCCATTACAGTGGTATCAGAGCTATTAGTCCTGCCATCCTATGGAGTTCTTATAGGGACTTTGGAATAGCGAGATAAAGGGAAAAGAGTTTGACAAAATGTATACCAATTCAGATCAAGAAAATGCAATGCTTAGGTTACTTAGTTCATTAGAGGAGGGGCAACAGATGCAACAGGAGCATAATAGACGAATGGATATGATGTTGTAACTTATGGCTAGACCAATGGGCATCAATATTGAAGATTTGTATGTTGCTCCAGTGCAGGAGGTAGTTGCTTCCTTAGGTGGGATCGAGACACGTATAGAGCCACCTGTCTATGATGTAGGTGATATGGGTGTTTTAGCAAAATTAGTAGAAACATGTGTGCAAAGTCAGGAGACCACATATGAAGCTTTGTCGAGAGATGGTGCTGAAGTAATAGTGGGATTAGGAGAACATGAGGATACTACCATATCAGCAGCCACTTCTATGTCAGTTGAACCATCCAATGAGGATTTTAATGGTATAAATGCAGTGGTTCATGTATTTTCTAATGAAGCCACACATGTTGATGATTATGAGTTTTCATCAACTACAAATTCAATTCAGTTTTCTGTTGCAGCAGTTAATGTTGTTCCTATGTCCATATATTTCGATGCGGCAACACCTATTGTTGATACAATTAGCATGAGTACATATGGTTCACCTACAGCTACATCTTTTTCAATGTGTGATGGTGATAATATGCATTCCAGTCCAATATATATTATGTGGATGGATACACAAAAGAAAACATTTCATAGATCTTCTATGGAGTCGCCTTCTGGTGACATCGAGACTACTTCTTTAGCACAAGTTTTGAGAGCTAACTTGCAAGACATGTGTTTGGTCTTAATGATGTTCATTTGTAGTTTTTTTAATGTCCATATGGATATCACATACTACTTCAATTGGGATCCAGGTGGAGGTTGGAGTTCATTATGTTACTTAATTGCTTGAGGACAAGCAATTTCAAGGAGGGCAGATTTGTAATGATCCCATCTTTTAGCCTTCACGTTCTCCAAAATCTAAGTGGAGGATAAGAAAAATTAAAGTCATTCAATTAAAAATTAAAAGGTGACTTTGTATTAAAAGCTTCTAGGGTATGTATTAATTATTGGAAGGACAGAAGCCTCTCATGATTTAATTAATTATTGTCAGTGAGGAATTTCTAGGGTATGCATTAATTATTGGAAGGAAGAAGCTTCTAGCTCTTGCAACTAATTAATGTTTTAGTTCCTTCCAGAAGGATGAAGAAAAGGATAAATAGGGCTGAAGTCTCATTGTTGAGCATGGGATTATTGTATCGGATGATTATGACTTGCATTTGATAAGAGCTTGGATGTGTGAATCACACTCCTTTTTTGGCAATAGAGGACGTTCATTCTCTGTTGTAACATTCTAGACGTCATTCCCTTAGGGTTTGGCCTTTGGAATACATCTCTTTGTACTTGATTGCAGCATTTTTAGAATTAATATAATTTCAGCAGTTGATTCAGCTTTTGGGCATTCCTAGGTGTCCATTACAGAACATAATAAAATAACAACAGAGTCAAGGGTGGTTTGATGTTCTAATGGGAGCTACAAGTTTAGCGATATTATGATCAGTCTCCAAGTGGAAGGTTATTATTGTGAAATCTAATCAATCTCCAAGTGGTATATTGTTGTGATATGGAGCCTAATCAAACTTATAGGTTTATTTGCCATGATTTCCCCCTAGATCATGTCTACAAGGGTTTGGGGGTAGTGCCCCCAAGATAGGGTCAAGGGGTAGTGCCCTTGTGAGGTCTTGGGGTAGTACCTTAGGTGTGCTCCCTATCACAATACAAGGTGGGGTCAAGGGGCAACCCCCACAGGGGTTTTTCAAGGTAGTTCCCCTTAAGCTAGAAATGACTCTACTATTGTAAAAGGCATTAGTTATTATTTTTCTATTGGATGACTTATTCTAGCCCTAATTTTGTAACCAAAAATAGCTTTTATAAGGTTAGGGATTTCATTATATATGATGAGATTGTACCTTCTTGTTGTGTAATTGAGTTGTAAGGGATTACATATTGTAATCACTAGTTAAAAATAATATTAGGCTCTTTTGGACTAACCATCATCATTCCCCTTTGGGATTCATGACATGGTTTAACCATCTCCTATGTTCTACAAGTCTAGTGGTTGTATCGGGCATTGATAGGTTGATCTTTTGGTGCAACAACAACCCTAGATTGTAGCAAGTGGTATCAAAGCTTGGTCATAGGTTCAAATATCCTTGGGTAACATTGAGAAGGGATTTTTAGACTAATTTCCATCATTCCCCTTTGGGATTTGTGACATGGCTTAACTACCTCATGTATTCTATAAGTCTAGTGGTTGTATCAGGCATTGATAGGTCAATCTTTTTGTGCAATGGAAACACTAACTTGTAACAAACTTGTTGTTGGTGCATGTAGCCAAGGATTGGGTGAACCACATTAAATCTTGGTGTCTTGTGTTATCTTTTGTACATTTTATTATTTTCTAATATTAGTTATATTTGCATGTAACTATAACATTTTTATTCCACGTTAACTATTGGAACTACAATTGCTACAATTTTTATGTTATAATTGATGTCCAACTATATTGGTAAGACAATTTCTACTTGAGTAGAGTGCCATATCAAGATGATTTATGTAGAGGATTTGAGAAGAAGAGATAACAAAAGGGCTTAGAGGAAAGGTTGAGTTATGAGAAACTAAAATGGGCACTTGATTAGTTAGACCTTGATAAAATAAAGTGATTGTTTAATCATAACATAAGTGAAGAAGATATTTTTATTGAAGCCTAGAAGGAATATCAATAGAAGACCAAATGCATAGACATGACCAAACAAAATAGTAGAAGTTTAAGTTTAGGCATTTTAGTGTTGATCAAGGGACAATATAAGTTGAGTAAAATACAGTGTTGATCAAGCACCAGTATTGACCAATTATTAGTAAGTGTGTTGATTAGAATAATTATTATTGATTGAGAAATTTAGTGATAACTAAGTGTTACAAGACAGTGTTGACAGAGTGACAAAATTTTGATAGTATACAAGGAAATCATGATTTTCAGCTGACACATTGAATTCTTGGAATATGGAAAGTGATTTGAAGTTAAGGATGGATTACCTAGAACATTTAATTTGAGGGAAACTGTGTTTTCTCATTTCTATGCATGGATTCAATGAGCAGTTTGGAGAAGTTTCTAGAAGAGAATGGAGGAAATGAAATGATAGAAGGATTTAATGAATCTAACCAAACCCTAAGATCTACAATGACGTTTATGTTAGCATGAATGTTGATGATACTACAGTAAGGGAGTATCCTAATCATTGGAGAGTGTTGACATGTTGTATTCATGATTGTGTTTGTCATTGATGTCAACATAATATGGTTTCTGTAAAGACTGGCTGAGTAGTAGACAAAGATCTTAGTCATATGGACAATGATTTGATTCTCTGGTGATGCGCGATCATGGACATGTTCAACACAATGTCCTGATAATGTAGTTTAGTGTATAAATTCTAAGTCTAAGATGTATGAAAGTTATACCTGATTTACAGACAACTATTCAAAGACAAAGTATTAGGAAAGTTTGTTATCTTACATCAAAGATGTAATGAGAAGATGTGCAATTAGGTAATGACATAGGATAGTATGTTGGTGATTTCAGCAAGTGTGCAAGCCCTAGTATTAAACATATGAATTTTTGTATAGATTATGAGCCAAAAGTGCTATTATAATTATAATTAATTAATTATCTTATTATAATTTGGAAAGCCTCAAGGCCTACTCAAGGAATTTTTTTAAAGATATGGTATAAAGGAAAGATGTTTTTCTTGATTTTAAAGAATCCATTTTGTTGTATGAAGTTCGAAGTGTGAAGAGGAGAAAAGTGTTTAAGCAATGTGAGTAAGTGATCCAAAGGATTATTGGATGCAAGATTTATGATCTGGTTACAAGATTAGAAGAAGCAAAAGTATCTTGTCAACCATACTTTTGCTCCTTCTAATCTTTCTCTTTCTCTTTCTCTAAAGATAGTGGGTTCATTGGTCTTGCCCTTGAAGCTATTTGGGTATTGGGTCCGATTGTCTTCCACAACTCCTAACAAGGTTAGAATCTCCTAATAGGGATTTAAAGTCTCCTAATAGGGACTCATATGTACTGAATGTATCCACAAACTCCTAATAGGGTCCATCCTCTACCAAGGAACTTTATATTAGTACATCATCTTGTGGGTACCATCTCCACTGGGGCTTTCCCTATGATCAAGGTTTTCCCTAGTTAACATATCTGGTGTTATTGTGTATGAGTATCTTGTTCTAGTTTCACATTATATTGCTCATATGGTTAAAGTTTAATAAGGTTGATAATTGTGATATTAGTTGGATAATTGATTCACCCCCCACACTCCCCCCTCTCAGTTATATTGGTGGACTATATATTCTAATAGTTTAAAAAGTAAATATTAGAAATTCTTATTTAAGGAGGCATAAGGGTGTTAGAAATAGATAATAATTAGTGGTTGGGGTGGGTGGGTAGTAAATTAGTATTCTACAAATTTGTGCCCACAACTGAATATTGTTAATTACTTTATAACTTACATATGAAAGTAAACCAACAATGTTGAACATTAAATATAACCATACACATAGAGAACTCATAACACCATTATTTGTTAATTAAGAAAACCTTAGCCAAGGGAAAACCCCAGTGGGGATGATACCCACAAGATGGTTCACTAAACAAAAGAATTTTGTTAAGGATATTGACAATGTTATCAGCCTATAAAGTACATATAGTGTTTCAAGTCCTTATTAGAGGACTAGGCCTTGTTAGAATCCTCAACCCTGTTAGGAGTTTCTAGATCAAATACAATGTATGCAACAAGAGCCCACTACCCTAACATAAAATTATACAATAAAGTTCTTCACAAGAATAAATATACATACAATGCTTTCTCACTATTTTAATTTGTACTTTCTCTAATCATACATCACATAAGTCTCCTAGACTATTTGTGCAATAGTTTTCATATCATATTAAGTTTACATGTATCATCGATGTCAAACTTATATGTGCAAGATAAAATCTCTTCATATATTTCACAAACTAATAATTCTCTACTCAGTTGACCTTAATGTCTCCACATGCTTGATATAATATAAAATCACTTATGGATTAATATCCACAAACTTAGCTCATCATGATTTAATAATTATTTTGTTACCAAAACAATTCCTTAAGTCGTACAACTCAATTCTTTCTTATGCTCTATTCTGCACTATTAAATACCTGCACTGGTATTTTGACTATAATTCATGTTGTATTGTCCATACACATCTATGCACTTAACCACATCATCATGACATTGTCATAAATATTTCCTTAACTACATACAAGCTAATTTTTAGTGTGTCATCCATACACATCATATGTGTTTTTGTGTTGCTACAAACTGTCTAACACTTGACAATTTTCTAACAATAAATGCATAAATGAAATGTTGAATATATGTTGCCATGAATGACAACACTCTAAAAATCTTACTGATCATATTTCCAAAAATTTCCCCTTTGGAATTGATGGCAACATTTGGAAAAATTGGCTAAGTTCCAAAATGATGTCATGCATAACAAAAACAAATAAAAATAACTACACAAGTTGCCTTCAAAACATATTCATGTTTTGATGGATCATTACATTCCTTATCACTCCTTACATATACAATATTACTCCCCCTTTATAGATACTCCTTCTTATTACATATAAACATACAAATACAATTATCCTTACATATTACTCCCCCTTTGACATCAATGGCAAAGGTGTCAAAACTGTATACAAAAATTGGGTAGCCTGTTGTTGATTAACTTGATATTTTGGAAAAGAAATCTACATATACAAGTTTCAATCTTTCCATTTCCTTCTTCTAGTTCTTCATCATTGTATCAAAGATACTAATTAGTATGTATAGTGCATACAATGCCACTTCAGCTGCACTTAAGTTAGTATAAGCAAACTTGTCATAAGAAGCCTTTGTTGCAAGACATTCCTCCAGTTGCCTCTGTAAAATGTTAATCTTCAGTGACAAGATTTCTCTAAGGGAAAAGAACCTTTTGCTACTATTTCCTTATCAAACTCTAAACCTTTGATCACATTATGGATCTTCTCCGCTTCTGTTCCACAATCCTCAATACTAGTCCCAAGGAGCTGTAATTTTGTAGTGAGTGTGTCAAGATCACTCAACTTACCATTTATCTAACTCTTAAATTTTGTATGGAACTTGTATGACAACGTGCACTATCTATACAACTTTTTTCCTTCATCAATGTGTTTCCTTAATTCCTTAATTCTTACATCAAGTGCCTTCAAGTCATTTCTCACATTCATGCACACTATGTCAAAAAGTGTTGCATCATGCTTGGCCTATCCTTGAACTGAAGCTACCTTAGATAATTATGTGAATTCCTCATCAAAGGTCTTCACCAACTCTTTTGCTTTCAATTGCAAGTCTGGACTACCCATAGTTGCGGTAACTATCTTCTATATTTTGTGGAAGACTTCAATTAGACTCTTTTCCAAAGACTTTACAGATTTGTTCTTTTAGAGAAACATTCTCAATGAACTCATTAGTCCTTTTTGATCATCATCATCATCAGATGGAACTACTACTATTGTTGTTGTTACTAGAGTGAGTGTAACTACTTTCATTTCAATACTCTTCTTTTCTTCTTTAGCCTTCTTCCTCTCTTCTTCTAGTCTTTTAGCTTCCTTCTTTAACTTTTCATATACTTCTTCATTTCAACTTCCTCTTGTTTCTTCTTTCTTTCCTATTCTTCTTTATTTTCCTTTTCCTCTTCTTCTTTCTTTTCCTTTTCTTCCTCTTCTTTCTTTTTCTTTTCTTCTTCTTCTTGCTTTTTCTTTTACTCTTCTTTCCTCTTTTCCTCTACTAAGTTCTTTTCCTTTTCTAACCTCTTTTTTTCTTTCTCCTTCTCTTCCTTTCTCCTTTCTACTTCTTTCCTCTTTACCTCTTCTTTTCTCTTCTCCTCAAACTATTTCTTCTTTTCCTCTTTTTCATTCTCATCATCAGAGCTAGAGTATGTCGTGATATTACCAACAAGGGATTGGCCAAATGTTACAAAAGGATTCTCCTTAGCATCCATAGTTATGTGTGTATTGTCCACTTGCATAGATTCAGTACCCATAACAATATGTAGTGGTGACAGTGTCTGTCGTGTCTCTCATGCTTCTTCCTCATTACTAGAAGGTGTGCTTACATGTACATAAATAGGGCTCTTAGGTTTGGACTATGCACTCACCTCTACTACTATAGGCACTAAGGTCATGTATTTTACAATGGCCTCCTCTGTTTCCTTTCTTACATCTTCATAGTTGTCTTCCATCAGAAGAATTGATCTTCTTTTGTTCTTCAGCAAGGACTCAATACCCTTTAAAATTCTATCTAATTCCTCCTTAGAGTTAACTTCACATAACTTATTGATCATAGTCTCTCTTAACTTAGTATCTTCTTTTGTAACCCTTTTCTTTCTATTCAAAAACCTATTATGTAGGTCTTCTAGTATCTTATTCTCAATGTTATCAAAACTCTTATTCTATAAAACCATATTTCTGACTATTGCATTCTCTAATTGTCTTGTATCCATATTATTGTAAAAACTATAATATTTATTCAGCTATACAAAATTGTCATCATTAATTATTCACATGTTAAGGGTTTTTACCTTTGGCTTCCATGTTTTCTTTCCTATTGGTGTCCTACCTTCTTGCATAGCTTGCTTCACTGGTTTGTCCTTGACTTCATTCTTAGAATCCTCAAAATCATTTATTTGCATTGTCTTCCTTCTTTTTCTTAGTCCACTGGTGATCTATTTTACCCTTTTCTTAGTGGATGGTGTTGGTTCTTGCATAACCTTCACCATTTTTTCTAACTTTCTCTACACAATAGGTGTTTCCACCTCTAACTATCTCCTTAGTTGATCACTTCTTATTCTCATTGGTTGCATTTGTACAACTACTACATAAGGTGCTTGTGCATTAGGTTCAATAATAGTTACACCTTTGGAAGATGCTACAACAACAACAGGTGTTTCTACTATCACCTCTGATTGTTCACTTGTCTTCATCTCTAGCACACTTCCCTTAACTTCATTGAATTCTTCTTGAGTCATGCTATTTCCTTAAGGATAGATTCAATTACTTTTTCTAATTTCTTCTTATTTTCCTTGTGAAGTTCAGAGTGAACTTCTCTCATATTCTTGTCATAGGTACACTCAGTGTCCTTCTCATATTTGAGTATGATCTATGTATACCCTTCAATAAGTTCTACATTAATCTCATATCCCATGAGCTCTATGAACTTTACCCTTGGTTCCACAACTTCCATGCAGGTGTTATCAATTTCCATCATGAGGCATAAATTATCCTTGTATTTCTCCACCATGGAAGGAGGTATTTTGTACCTCTATTTCATTTTAGTCTAGAAATTCTTTATTATTCTATCAATTTCATTATCTCTGACATTGTCCAATTTTTACCTATAGCATTGAGTCACCGACTTCATTGTGCACTCATTGCTCTCCCAATTAATCATCCCTCGAAACTTCTTTCTTGCATACAAAAACAAATGAGTCAATAAGCATTCAAATCTAAATACTTTGTTTTTGCTCTTCTTCAATTTTGCAATGTTATCTAGCAACTATAATATGATTATCTCACACATTTTTATTTTTCTTCCCTGAATTTCTATTACATATGCGACATGTAGGAATCTAGTTGGTACTAATTTAACCCTTGAACCATGGTTAAACTTGTATCTTATAATATTACTCAACAATTTCATTCCTTTATCCTAAATTGTATCAACTTTCATGTTTCTTCCATCAAATCTTGTATTTAGGTTTGCTTCAACCATCTTCCTTACATTTTTCTCATTTAAAGGATCATAGCCTTCATTAGTTAACCTTGTGACCTTGTGAATTATGTAATTATTAATTGTGACATGTTCATCTCCTAACTAGAACATTTCATTACATACCCTACTCAGAATGATTTGGGTCCAATCATGGTTATAAAATTCTGTATAAAATATATACTTTACTAGATTCAACTCGCTCAAGTATGCATACTTAGACTTCAAGAATAATCCATTATTACATGTGACTCCCAAGTCCTTGTGTAATTCTTCAACTCTTATACTCACAATCTTGTAGTGGATACAACTTCTAATATCTTTTATGTGAAGCACATTCTACGAGACTTACGAAAATGTGCCTAACAGATCATCCACAAGAGAAGAAAATTGATACTTCTTGAATACATATCTTGGCCTTTCACTGATATCATAAACTAACTATCTAGCCATTATAACACTAACTAAATACACTAAAAATGTAATTTAAGCTCCATAAAATACTTTAAAATTGCATTTAGGGCTTCTGCAACTTCGTGCTTCAAGAACTTCTTTTTGCACTCCAAATTATTGCTCTTCCGTTCACTCTAGACACTTCACATGATCAAATGGTACTCATAATCTTGTTTGAAATCCTTAAATCATTTCAAATCACACTATGCATTAAATGTGTATCTACCACAAATTTGAAAACTATCTCTATTTACCAGTATCTTTGTTTTCTTTCTCATCTCCTCCTAATATCATATCTTTTCTTTCACACTTGATCATAGCTTCCTTTCCATGTCTTCTACCTTCTATTAACTATAAAACTTCCAATCCTTTCTCTAACATCATTTTTGACCAACTGACACTCTATCTCTACTACAACTACTCAATTCAGATAGGATGAGTCACAAATAATTGTTGACTTCAATTTCTCATCAGGTGCATCAAAATATTGTTCCTCCAAAATTGTATAAGAACTTTTTGGATCCTTAGCTTTCACAAATGCTTCCTTGAATTCATCAACATGTTCCTTTATTTCTTCCTTCTAAATGTTTTCACTACCATTTCCATTTCTTTCGTCATTTCTATTGTTGATCATTTTGTTATTAGGATTCCTATTGAAATTTCTTCTATCCATTCTGGAATATACTATCATATGTCTAAATTTATTACATAACTGAGATACAGGTATATTCCTTCTATGATTAGTTTCATTTTGACTATCAAATGCTCTGTAATTCCTTGCAATGTGTCCAAGATTGTTATACTTGTAACACACAAACTATTTCTTTTCTCCATCAGATCTTATACTGACATTAGATCTATTTTGTGATCTTCCTCTTTCATTACCTATAGGGTTAGTGTTCCTAAACATTCTACTATTCATATTGTTATCATCAAACTTAGGTTTCTTACAATCTACTACTTTATGTCCATAACCATGACAATTATAACAATAGAAATTAGTAATAGGTTTAAAAGACATTTTAATTACTATGATGGCCATTTGACTATCAAATTTAAACACACAATTTTCCTACCAGACCCCTCTCTAGATTGCTTTTCGATTTGGTGGCCTGACTTTGTGAGCCCATAGCTTGGACATCTGGACTCCGATTCAGGTGTCATTTTTTTTGAAATTGGGTATAATTTCCTAAAGTTTCTAGTGGTGGGATTATTTTCTAGTTTTGGTTCAAGTATTTTTTAGAAATTGCATTTTTTGTGACTGTACCTACATAATCTTGCATTTTGCAACTTCTAACGCTCTATACAAGCACATCTGGTCACTTTTCAAGTTCCATTTTTTTAAAGTGTATTATTTTTTGTCTACTTTCCAAATTTGTAGTCAAATTCTAGGGTTGTGTGGAAAAAAATCTCACTTTTAGAATTAGGGCTTTTTCTACATTGTAAATCTTTTATTAGTTTTCAGAATTGGTGTATACATGAGCTACAATGCTTAGTGACAGATTTGGGTCTCATAAGGTAGTTGTAAAATAAAAATTAGAAAGTCCACTTTGTTCATTTTGACAAGTGGCCCATTGTACACACACTACTTATAAAGTGCCAAAAACATCTTTTTTGGACGGATCTTTTGATTGAGTGAAAAGTGGGGGTGTGTACTATGTTCTTGTGTCTCTCTTTTGTGCTCTTTTCATTTCTACATCATGGGTTCATTTAAATGTCCACCTCTAACTTTATGCAATTATTCTACATGAAAAGATATTGCATGGAGTAGATTAATGGAAAAAGGATATAGTCTTTATGTTGATGGTACAATTACCAAACCTACTGATGCTAAAGAACTCATTGAATGGAAAAGAAAAGACCATCAGGCTTTAGGAATTATTAGGAGTTGTGTACATAGGGATCTTTTCTTTCATATTGCCAATTGTACAGAATCCAAAGTAGCTTGGGATAAACTTGAATCATTGTATGGTAAGGTAGATGAAGAAAAGGGATTTTAGATTGAGGATGATCTACTTCTCTTGGATCCAAAGAACTTTGACACAATTTAGGATTACATCACCAAATCCAATGAGTTTAGGGCACTTCTTAAATATTGTGGAAATCCCATTAAGGATGAAAAGTTGATTCATCACATCCTGAAGAGGCTACCTTTAGAGAATGCTTCATTTTTTTGAGTTTTAATATTCATAGGTTGACCATGGGAACTTCTCACCAAAAGCCTACATTTGATGCATTTGCAAAGATGTTGATTGTCGAACAATCTCACTTGATGGATTTAGGACTTCTCAAGTCATCAAAGACCAAAGCCTTGGTGGCTAGTGATGAGCACCAATCAAGTCAAGGAGGGAAAAGCAACAACAACAAGAAGCAGTGGAAGCAGAAATCACAATTTGAGACACAACAAGGTGATTCTTCTTCTAACAAGAAGGGAAGTAATGAAAATAATGACAAACTTTTTTGTGCATATTACAAAAATCCAAATCATGATGAGCATCATTGCAAGACAAAAAGAATCGATGAGTTGGAAAACCTACTCAGGAAGAACAAGATTCAAATGCCAAGTACTTCCAAGGATTCAACTCTAACCTCTTTAAAAATTAAAGGGCAAGCACTTATGGAAAGAAAAAGTTCTTCTTTAGAATGGATACTTGACTCAAGTGCCTCTTACCATATGGGTTCTTCAAAGCGAGACTTTTCTTCATTGAAGTAGTCAAAGATACCACACATCTTCGTGGGAGATGATACCAAAATGGAAGTTGAAGAAAAAGGACATGTGGCAATGGAAAATGAGGAATTCAAATATGTTCTTTATGTTTGAAACCTTAGCTCCAATCTCCTCTTAGTTTACCAAATCATTCACCTTGGAGATGGTCATAAAGTTGAGTTCCTTCCAGATTCAGTGATGGTGCACAGTCTTAGAGTTGATTCATTGGTTGTAGTGGGGAAATTCAATGATGACAAGAGGCTTTATTCCTTCTCCCATTTTGTGCCTAGGTATCCTTCTCAAGCCTTGTTGACTCACTCTAATTCACAAATCAACCTATGGGATAAGCGGTTTGGTCATCTTGACTTCCACTCTCTTCAACAACTTTTCTCAAAACACATGGTCAAAGGTCTACCTAACATCATCTTTTCCAAGGGGGAATGTTCTTCATGTTTACTAGATATGCATCTCGAGGAAAAAAATGATAAAGGGAAGTCTTCTAGAGCTCTAGTTGTTCTTTAGTCAGTTCACATGGTTTTAGCAGGACCCTTTGTAGTGACTTCAGTTAGCCAAGGCCTCTACATCCTCACATTTGTTGATGACTTTTCAAGATTCACTTGGGTGTACTTCCTTCATCACAAGAGTGAAGTGGTTCATAAGCTTCAAGCCTTCAAGACTCATGCTGAATATAAATCAAGGAAAGCCATCAAGGTTCTACAAGTGGACAATGAGAATAGATATGTAGAAAAAAGACTTGGGGACTTTTTCAAGCTTGAGGGAATTGATCTTTAGAATTCACTAGCATTCAGTTTGCACAAGATAGACGTTGGAGCTATGAGGATTAGGACTCTCAAAACCATGGCAAGTTGCATGATAAAAGCCAAGTCTCTTTATCCTACATTAGAAGTTGAAGCCATTAGTAGTGCTACTCACATACTTAATAGTCTTCTCATTATGCCTTAGATGGGAAGACTCCTTTTGAGGCATGGTGTGGCCAAAAAACTAGTTGTGAGTCATTTTAGAGTTTTTGGTTGTCTAGCATGGGCTAACCTATCTTCTAGGGGTTGCAAGGCATCAGCACCTAGGCCTTGTACTTTCATTGGTTATGAAAATAGTATTAAAGCTTATAGACTTATGGATCCAAAAACTCATGAGATTTTTGTGGAGAAGGATATTCACTTTGAAGAAAGTTCACCCAACTTATCCTCTACTCCTCTCTGCACTTCATACATAGTGAAAATTGATAGTGACACCAGTGATAGTGCTTCAACAGATTCAGACACGTGGGGTTCTATTGACAGTTGTAGTGAGAGGTCACATCATTAGTACAGTCCATATGCTTATATTGCCAAAGTGAAAGGTCCAACACAGCATGGTACACCTTGTCTTCTAGCTCCAAATTTAGTTGACTTGGGAAATAGCCTTGAGGACATACATCTTCTATTTGATAGAGATGATCCTTCTACAGTTGTTGCGAGGGCTCACTCTGAACCTCATGCCCATTCTCTACATGGTCAATCTTCACAAGTTGGAGTGATTGTGGATCCTTATGAACAGCAATTATTGGATGTATCTTTTTTAATTGAGGAGATAGATGGTTCATGGGAATAGGTTCAACAGACATCCTTGATAGATCATCATTCGTTCTTTTTAGTGCAGTGAAGGGGCAAGCATCAACATTAGCATAGGGATACTTGAATAGGTTTTAGGGCCACCATACATCTTCAAGATTGTACCTTTGCCTTTGTTTCTTCCTAAGGGGAGGAACATCATTCTGCACTCTTGGACTAGCTTCTTCTTTGGAGCAGCTTTCACTAACAGGCATTCTTCATTTGGGTGGGACTACCTTGTCTCTCTTCCTCTTCTTTCTTATGGGGAGGACTTTTTCCTCTTATGAGGTTATTGTTCTTCTCATTCTTCACTTTTGTATATACTGGATGTATGTCATAATGGGGGGGGGGGGGGCTTGATTACTCCATCCATCCATGCATCCCTATTCATCTCTCTTTTTGGGGCAGGGTTTTTCTCATGAGGTTTTCCCTCTTTCTCCGCTTTATGAGAGATTGCATTTTCATTATGTACATGGGTACCTAACATGTCCTAATAGTTGGGACCCATCTTGCACTTCATCTTGGATTTCATAAGCTTAAGGGCATTCCCCTAAGTTGCACTTTAGGGGGGGTGTTGGTGTAAATACGTATTTACTATTAACACTTACTTAAGTTTACTTAGGTTAATGGATTATTTTATTATTTTGCATTATTTTATTATTTTATTTTGTGAGACATAGGATTTTGTACACCTTCTTGAGTTGTCATGTTGACAACACAAGAGTATGCAACTCTATTTTAGCACATGGTGTCTACAACACTAATTTACGTGTCACACCCTTGTAGGCTTATCCTCACATCATCGCACTTACTTCCATGCTTAATGGAGGATAACCCATATCTGGTGAACATGTGCCTGTTAGTATGACTTATCATGATGTTGATTCTGAGGCATTCTAGATGTATCTCAAAGGCCTTTATATACAGGTACTCCTAGTGTACTCTTACAATGCATATTGAATGAATATATCATTATTCTAATCGTACTCTCTCTTTCGGGTCTACAGTTGTGCTTGTGTTTGAGTTCTTAGTTCTTGGCTGAATTTTTCCCTTAGGAAAATTCTTATAGTTACCATATGAAGAAGAAAATAAAAAGAGATGTTGCGTAGAGGGAGAATACAAACAAATCAATGAATGATGGTGCCAATAATCAAGGAACTCAAAAGTTCAGGAATTGCATATCAAAGAGGGAGATGATTGATTTCATGATATGATATGATTGAAGGAGTCCATGTTGTATATCTGAGTTGCATGAATGAGAAACATAATGAGACTAAACAGGGAGATTTTAGAGACTAAGATGAGAATCCGAATGAAAATAAGGACATTAATGAAAATCTAATATTGAACAAAGAGTGAGCTTCTCAAAGCCATTGCTTGGTAACTAGAGGTGTTTCCATCAATGCCAAAGAGGGAGATTGTTGGAACTACAATTGGAACAATTGTTATATTTTAATTGATGTCAAACCTTATTGGTAAGATAGTTATTATTTGAGCAGAGTGTCATATCAAAATAAATAATGAAGAGTATTTGAGAACAAGAGCTAGAAAAAGGACCTAGAGGAAAGGTTGAGTTATAAGAAACTACAGTGAGCACTTGATTAGTTAGACCCTGACAAGATAATGTGTTTATTTAATCATAACATAAGTGAATAAGATAGTTGTAATGAAGCCTAGAAGGAATATCAATCGAAGAAAAAATACATAGGCATGACTGAGCAAAAAAGAAGATTACTAAGGAATTAGAAGTTTATGTTGAGTGAAGCTAGTGTTGACTAAGTGTTAACTGAGAGACAATATAAGATTTTTAAAAAAAATATTGTCAATTGAGCATCAATATTGACCAAGTATCACAAGTGTGCAAGAAGAACAATTAGTATTGACCAAGCAATTCAATGATGATCAAGTGTCAGAAGATAGTGTGGACTAAGTGACAACATTTTGATAGTATGTGAGGAAATTTTGATTTCCAGCCAACACAATTGAACTGTTGGAATATGGAAAGCATGTTGAAGATAAGGATGGATGACCTAGAATATTTATTCAAGGAAAATCATGTTTGAGTTTTTCTATGCATGGATTCAATGAAAAGTTTGGAGGAGTTTCTAGAAGAGAAGAGGAAACAAAATGATGGAAGGATTTAATGAATCTGACTAAACCTAAAAATTTATAGTGATGTTTAAGTGGTAAATATCAATTTAAGGAGGCATAAGAGTGACCTAAAAATGTTTTCAAGTAGATGTTTTGTTAATGCTATTGACTGAAAAACTTAAGCATGAGGCTAAGAAGAGTTATGAAGAGTTGAAGTGCGATCATTTGAAGGAGTGCTAGATAGATCAAAGACAGAGATGATAATGGAGGTTAGTCAATAGATCAATATATGATCTACCTTATGATTTGTATTTGTAAAGTAAGTTGTATTTATTAGATCAACCTATTGTTACTTTCTAACCATTATTTCAGTTTGAAATCCTTTAATCAAATTTGACCTAATAGTCATTTGTAAATCCTTTAATCAAGGTAATATTCTAATGAAATTTTCTAAATCCCTCTAACCAAGTCACTCCTAACAAGGTGATTAAATCCTTTAACAAGGTCACATTTAACAATATGTTTTGTAACCTTTAACAGGGTTGGCTCCTAGCAAAGCTCACTTTAGAAGAGTGAAAATTGGTAGCATGTTACTGGTAGTTTTTTCTCAAATTGAGTTTCCACATTAAATCATGGTGGCATACTTGTGTGGATGTTATCTAAGATGTTTTACTATTAATGTTTTACATACAGTAAGTTTGTTACTATTAGGATAGTGGATTGCAATTTTTATGTTGTTGATTATCTGCTATTGAGACCGAGATACTAAATGTTTAGATCAAAAGTATTTTAAGCGAGTTAAGAGTTAAATTGGTACAAAAGGACCTAAGGATAATTGATTCACCCCCCTCTCAATTATTCTATAATATTCTAACAGTAAGCATCTCATCACTAGTTTGAATATCTGGAAGGTTTTCTTTTGCATACTAGTCTTTAAAATATGACATAGTCTAGGTAACTATTTAGAACCTCCAACTTTTTCTTCTAAATTAAGGATGACATTATAATCAACCCCCCACCCCCACAAAAAAAAAAAACAAAAAATAGCTCTTTGTAGCATTTACCTCTAGGATATTACTGATCTCATTCCATACTATTTTCTTGTTCATTTTTGGAATAGGTCCATACATGTTTGATGCAAGAGAATCCTAAGGTAATTGGAAATCCTAAAAGTTCGAGGGATTTTATCTTTGTAGTTGAGGACTCAATCACCAAAGAAGTGGTGCTCAGTCATTACTAGGTGTAGTGTTGGCTAAGGTGCTCAATTACTGAAGGAGCTTGGTCACTAAAGGAGCTCAACATATACTATTGCTTGGCATGTACTATGTTGCTTGACAATGCTTGTAGGAGCTTGACATTGCTTGGTTGGTGGTTGTTGATGCTCGACATTGTTGCTTGCAGATGAAGTTCTTGTGGATTTGCTTGATTGACTTAGTGCATTTATTGTGTGAGGATTGAGATCGTGATGTGAATTGACCATGGAAGTTTGTATAGACCTATTTGGGTCTTGGTTATTTATTCTAGTAGTATTTTATAAATGTTGTAAGTCTTATAAGGCATTTGATCTTTAATATCTGTTGAAGGTCAACTTGTGGCTCAACATGTATTTAATATAAGGGTTTATTTAATTTGTAACTTTCTAAACTGACTTGTTACTTAGTTGGGTATAATTAAGGGGTCTTTTGGAGTCTTAATTCATATCATCCAACTTGGAGAAGAGGGTGTGAAAGAGGTGCAAAGTTTGAGAAGAGTTAGTAGTTGCAGCTTTGGAAATAAGGAGATTGCTTGGTGGCTTGTGAGCACGATTTTGGGTCTTGCTTGGAGGTTTCTATTAGAAGTGTTGTGGTGTTATAGATCTAGACTAGCTAGGGTTTAGATTGGATCTTGAGGGATCTTGAAAAACTATTACTTGCTTTATATCTGGCTATAATCGGGAAGGCCTTACAACCTAACACATTGTATGCAATCAATTATTTTATGAATAAAGAATTGAGTTTGGTATCAAATCTTGTATCTTGTGTTGTGTTTCTATTGTGTGGTTAATTTTTGGAGGTTAGGACATATCCTTTAGGAATTCTCCTACCTTGCACTGCATTAGATGGTAACAAAGTGAAGGTTTCCCTGAATGTGTAGACGAAGTTGAGGCAGTTTGCACCAGGACCTAGAGTGAAGATGATCAATGCAAGGATCTAGTTGAACTTGTGGATTTATTGTAAAGGGTTTGAAAATATCTTGGAAGATGCCTCTGAGATAATTGGACCCTAGGGTGATTGAAGATCTCTATGATGTTGTGGAAGTGAGGATCTTAGAGAATATTAAAGCAGAATTCAGATATGAGATGGTGTTGATAAAGAGTGATATGATCATTGAGATTATAAGTGCTATAGGTGGTGTACGTTGAAAGTTGAAGCATAAGATAAAGGTTTATAATTTGTCAAGTACTTTGAATGTCAAAGACTTGATTGATTGGATTATTGAATTGGAAGATTAGTTTGAGTTAGAGGATATCGAAGATCCATTCAGGGTGAGGTCAACACAAACTAAGTTGAAAGGACATGCTTCTTTATGGTGGAAGGAATTGCAACAAGATAGAGAAGATGAAGGTGAAATGAAAATCACTAGATGGAGAATGATGGTGACTAAACTAAAGGATAAGTTCATCCCTGCTGATTATGAACTTGAGTTGTTTCAGAAGTTGTAGAACCTGAAGCAGAAAGATATGACTATGAAAGATTATATAAAGGGATTCTACAAGTTGACTCTTTGGTTTGGACATAGAAAAATGTTTAAGGAGAAGGTGGATAGATATATTAATGGTCCAAGATTCAATATTTAGAATGAGATTGGTATGTTGAATATTGCTTTGGTTGAGGATGTTTATCAATATGCTTTGAGAGAAGAAGAGAAGTTGAAGAGGAGGCATTAAGCTAATCCTCAAGGGAAGGAGAAGTAGGATCACTTAGTGAAGAACAAATAAATTTTTGAAGATGGATCGAAACCTTTTGAATAAAGGAAGAGAATAAAAAGAGTTGCATTTAAGGGTACTTATTACAAATGTGGTGAAGAAGGTGATAGATCTTTTGAATTTCCTAAAGCTAGTGGCAGAAGAACTATTGTGGTGCAAGATATGTATTGAATCCTAGAAGATGTTCTTCCATCTACTAAGTAGACCTTTTCACACCTGGGGTGTTTGATACAAGAGCATCCTAGGGTAGTTGGAAATCTTGCATGTTGGAGGAATTTTGGCTTTGGAGTTGAGGACCTGGTCACCAAAGGAGTGATTCTCGGTTGTTACTAGGTGTAGTGTTGGTCAAGGTGCTTGATCACTTAAGGGGCTTGGCTGCTGAAGGAGCTTGGTATATACAATGTTTCTTGACAATGCTTGTAGGAGCTTGACAGTGCTTGGCTAGTGGTTGCTAATGCTCGACAATATTGCTTGTGGATGGAGTTCTCATGGATTTTCTTGACTAGCTTGAAGCATTTATTGTGTGAGGATTGAGATTGTGACATGGATTGATCGTGGAAGTTTGTATGGACCTATTTGGGTCATGGTTACTTGTTCTAGGTGTATTTTATGAATGTTGTAAGCCTTCTAAGGCATTTGGTATTTAAGATTTGTTGTAGGACAATTTCTAGCTCAATATGTATTTAATATAAGGGTTTATTTAATTTGTAACTTGCTAGGTTGACTTGTGGCTTAGTTGGGTATAAGTAAGGGGTCTTGTGGAGTCTTAAGTCATATCATCTAGCTTGGAGAAGAGGATGTAGAAGAGGTGCAAAGTTTGAGAAGAGTTAGTAGTTGTGGCTTTAAAAATAAGGAGATTCTTTAGTGGCTTGTGAGCACAAGTTTAGATCTTTCTTGGAGGTTTCTACCAAAAGTGTTGTGGTGCTATAGATATGGACTAGCTAGGGTTTGGATTGAATCTCGAGGGATCTTGCATAACTATGACTTGTTTTGTATTTGGTCATAACCAGGAAGGCCTTACAACTTGACACATTGAATGTAATTAGTTGTTTTATGAATAAAGAATTGAGTTTGGCATCAGATCATGTATCTTGTGTTGTGTTTCTGTTGTGTGGTCAATTGTTGGGGGTTAGGATATCTTCTTGGGGATTTTCCTACCTTGTACAACATCAACATTTATAATCAAGAATTGAACATCACTTCTAAAATTGTAGTCTCCACCACCCCCACCCACCCCCCATCCAATTATTATAGGATATTAGAGGTGTATAATCAACCCTCCTTGGATCCCATAAGATACTAATCCCCTAGATGACTTAGCTAATTCAACTAATTTCACTTTTCATGCAACCAATTTTCTACTCATTTTCTCTCCTTCTTCACTAAGTTTTATTTCTTTAATTAACATAATATGTTACTCAAATAATGATAAATTTCACTTTAACAAGCACTTTTTGTTCGAGGCATTCAAGCCTCTAACATTCCATATAGTTATCTTCATAACTCTATGGGAAGAAACTTCTCCCTCCCTACATTAAGAAGATCATTTATTTTTCTTTGATTGTTGACCATACTTGTAGCTTCTCTAAGTTTAGCCAATGATTTCCTTCCTTGTTTTCTTCCTAGTTTACCACATATTGGGTGTTCTATGTTGACATTAAGGTCAATTTTGTTTACTAGTGACTCACACTTAGTCAATTTCTTAATTTCTATCGAGCTTATCTAGCAATTTATAGTGTTAATCAAGTAATCTAGTTACTACTGAGTTCTACAATTGCTACCAAGTTTGAGAATCTATATTCAGTTCACGTTGAGAAATATCTACTAAGTTGATCAGTGATAGTGCAAACTGAGCTTCACAGTATTAACCAAGTTGTACAATGTCAATTGTGTTCTCCAGTGTCTACTAAGTTTGCAATGTCAGTGATGTGAATCTAGTGTTGACCGAGCCAAGGAGTATCAACCAAGTGATTTAGTTTATACCAAGCTCATAATGTTAGTGTTGATCGAGCCATGTAGTGTCAACCAAGTGATTCAATTTATATGTTGAGTTTTGTAATGTTCACGAGGTCATGAGTATTGACTGAGTTTAGGCTACTTGGAAGTGATCAGTATGAACCAAGCTTCTATGTCTACTGAGAGGATGATAATGTCAAGTGTTGAAAATGGTTATCGAGTATCAAAACCTCATCGAGTTTGTCTTTAGAACCTGAGTGCCAGCAGTTGAACTGACTTTGTGATCTTGATGGAATTCTATGTTGTAGTCAACTTTGATGAATTGTGTTTTGAATTAATAAATATGTAATGTATTGTATCACATCCAAAAAGAGAAGAAGAAAGTATGAAGCAAATATAAAGAGCAGAAGTGTGAATTAAGAAGACTACAAGTAGTATATGGGACATCAAAGATTTATCAATCACAACAAGGTGATCTTTACATTTCAAAGGAATCTAAACTGGAAAATTAGAGTTGTAGATCAAAGATCAACCACTAGTTCATCTTAACAGGTGTATTAGCTAAATCCTTTAATAGCGTAGACTTAACTATCTTTTGCAAATATCTTTATCGAGTGCATGCTTCATTGTATATTTTGTAAATCCTTTTACAAGGTGGACCTAGTAATCCTTATTGATCCTAATAGGGAAGATCATCAAAAGTGATCAATTATAAGCCTTAATCAGCCAACATTATACTAAAGTACTAAAGCTTGTGGGTATCATCCCCACCCCAGTTTTACTTTTTGTTTCGAAGGTTTATGGTTCACCATATCTTGTGTCGAAGTCTTATGAATATTTTACTGCTTTCATTCTTTCATGCATGCAATTAGATAATAATATTTTATGAAGGATTAATTGGTAAAATAAGTTGAAGTTTTATTGGTTCCTGATTCAACCCCGCTCTCAGTAACCTTGCCTACCTCATATTTCCAACAATTGGTATTAGAGCATTGTGGTTCTCAGAGAAGAAGTTTAGTAGTTTGAGCAAAGATCAGAGGTAATGTAGGTATACAAGCTAGATAAGGCTATTAACAATGAAAAGTTGGATTTGGATTTAGCCATTGGTCAACTAAAGAAAGCAAAGGAGCAACTCTCTCAATCATTGAAAAGAAGAAAAGATCTCGCAGTACAAATGAATGACAATCTCTACACTAAAGAAAGAATTGAAGATATCTATCCTAAAATAAATTCAGATGAAGTCGATGAAGCAATCAAAGACCTATTAGAAATGAATGCAATCTTCAAGAAGAAGTTAGAAAGATAAAAAGAGAACAAGAAATTTAGTCAGTAAGATTATGTGAAGTCATGGAAGAAAAAGACAAAGCCAAAGAAGAAACAGAAGGAAAGAACAATGAAATTCAACATCAATCCCTTCAGTAAATAGACTTCATTGATCAACTTACTAATGTAAATGAAGAAATCATGAATCTAAGATTAGAGAATGAAAGATTGCCAAATGATCTAAATGTTGAAAAGAAAACCGATGAAAGAATGTTGAAATCTCAAGCAAACATGAATCAGTTGAATGAGAAAAGTCAGTATAGACACAAAGGCAAAGTTGGAATAGGATACATAGAAGAAGGTGAATCATCTAAGCAAAGAGCTCAAAAGAATCAAAGACCTGCTTGCAATCATTGTGGTAAGTTAGGTCATACATCAAACAAATGTTGGAGTAATGGTAAAGAAAAATTAAATAGAAAGTGCTACAATTGCAATAAGCATGGTCATAGAGCAAGTGAATGCAAGAAGAAACCTAAGTTTGAAGGTAAATGTCACAAGTGCAATAAACAAGGACACAAATCTTCTAAATACAAAACCAAGATATTGAATCCAATAGAAAAAAATGTAAAAGCTATATTTAGATGGGACTACAGTATATGGTGTAGATGCTACTACTATGGAGAATTTGGGCACATTGGAGAAAATTGTGTGAAACACCACATGAGGAAAGGAGACACTACTAGAAGATGTTATATTTGTAAAGAACTTAGACACTTTTCCAAGAACTGTATGAACATTGGAAGAGTTGAGAATGAAAAGAAAGCCAGAGCTGACAATATCAAAAAGCAAATGAGGCAGCAATGAATTCCAAAATCTTCTGAGAATGCAAGTCCAAGTCATGAGGCATATGTCACTCAAGAGTTGGGTGACACAAGCATCTCAACTTGAATTCCCATAAGAATAATTAGAACTAAGACTCTGAAGTAGACATCTCACATGAGTTCTATCCAACAAGAAGAAGAGATCCATATCAACATTCAAGATGCAAAGAGATCATCGAGTGTTTGCGAAAACTCAAGACCTTACCGAGCTAGGTCAGGTTGCAAGGCCCTGCCAAGCAAGGTTGGGATAAACTGAAACATTGTGTGGACACTGAGCTATGAATGACTCTATTGAGCATTAAGATTGAACCGAGTGGAAGATAGTCTATCATTGAATGAGCGAACATATCAAGCATTTATGGCATTTGAAAAGTGAAAATCTATTAAAAGGAAGGAAATTGAATTCATTTTTCACCATGAATTTTTGAGAGCTATTTGTAAACAATGATTTTTGTGCTTCCAAGTGATTTATGTGTTTATTGTTGAAGATTTACCCTATCAAGCATGGTGTCTTTCAGCAACAAAACCATGAAAGAATCCAAGATTTTGGTTTGAGGAATCAATTGGAAGGCACCAAACATCAAATTGAGTCCAACAATTACAGAAGTGCTTGACCCAACACAATCACAAATTCCACCCAAGGTTTACTCATTAATGATACTCATTCATATTTTCACTATTCAATGCAAGAACTTGGAACCCTAGAGATGGATGAGTCTTTGAAGAAGTTATGTGTGAATGGTGTGTTGAAACCTAAGCATCAATGTTTGGAGACCAAGGGTTTAACACACATTATGCATATGCCCCAAGACTTTGAAATAAAATGGATAAGGTTTATTCTTAGCCGTATACACAATGGAAAGTTATGGTTGCAGCAGCCTATTCAAATCACAAAGAAAATGATTCATAGAATCACAGGGCTCCCAATGTTGAACAAGCCAAGACTACCAAAACCCTAAGTCGAGTAGAACTAGAAAACAAGACTCTTGCCAAGTGAGATGGAAGAGGAATGAAGATTAGCAATGTAACTGACATGGAGCTAAAATTTGGAATTCATGTGATCACTCATAAGATCTATAGCTCTATTCATCTCAATAGTGTGTCATGTGAGGAAATTGATTTGGTTCTCAAGGTAGTGAAGAACAACATGTCCTTTGACCTTGTCGAGCTAATGCTAAATTAGTTCAACAAGAACATGGAGAGCATTAGGACTTTAAAGAAAAATCTATGTAAGTTTGGTTCATTAACTTTTTTATTCTTCTATGTGCAAAAATTCTTCCCTTTTAAAGGTTTAGTCATATGGAGAAAAGATGTACCAATTTTATATCAAATTAATGAATATATAGTAGAGATGGGTGAAAACTTTGTTAGTATCATGGACAATTATTTTGATTCATTCAAGGAAAAGATGAATAATAGATATAAAATACCAAAGAAACTTGTAGAGGACTACAAGGATGATATTTGTTTCATGGTAGACTATGAAAATGTGTACATTCAAGTAGTCAAACCTAGAGTGGTGTGGGTTAAGCCTATAAACTATGAGGTTAACATTGATGACACCAAGGATATCATTGAGGCATTGTTGAATGAACCAGTGGATCCAAATGCCACATATTTGGGTACCTATGAAGAAGCCAAGGTAATAATAGAACTTGAAATTAAGCTTCATCAATTACTTAACAAAGGAAAGAAGAGGATAGCAAAACTGAGTCAAGCAAGTTCTACTCTCCTATTGCCTGAGGGTCCATTTGATTGTTGGAATGATAACCACTAGGCAAAGCATTAGGCCACAATCATTGAGGCTACATGTATGATATGAGGTAGTCGAGTCTCTATTCTATTTGATTATGGAGCTATTGATTCTTTTATATCTCCATTAGTGGTGGAGCATTGTGGGCTAGTGGCAATTAGACAAGAGGTCAATTGGGAGGTAGAGTTAGCCTCAGGTGCTAGAGTGTTAGTTGATTCCTTGGTTATGACTATTAGATTAAGATTGGAGACATGACTACCATGGTTGATTTTTGAATTACCACTTTGGGTACCTATGATGTAGTCCTTGGCATGGATTGGCTTTACGCCCACTACACCAAGATGGATTGTCAACAGAAGAGTGTAGAATGTGTTGAGAGTCATGGCATTTCCATAGTGATTTTTGGAGTGTAGAGGCCAATATCTCTTTGTATGATATCTAATATGTAGCTAAAGTGGTGCCTGCATAAGGGCTGTCAACTATTTGCCATCACTATCAGTGACAGGGATGAGTATTCTGAGAAGGAGACTACCATTGATGATTTTCCTATCTTGCAGGAGTTTGCAAATGTTTTTCCCTTAGAGCTTCCTAGTATGCCTCCACCTAGAGTAGTTGATTTCCACATTGATCTTGTGCCAGGAGCTGAGCCTATTTCTAGGGCACCATACAAGATGACCACATAGGAACTCAGTGAGCTCAAGATTCAATTAGAAGAGCTCTTGGAAAAAAGGCATAACTCATCCTAGTGTGTCACCTTGAGATGCTCTAGTCATCTTTGTGAAGAAGAAGGATGGATCATTTAGGTTGTGTATCGACTACCGACAACTAAACAAAGTAACCATTAAGAATCGATACTGAATACCTAGGATTGATGACCTTTTTGATCAGCTAAAGGTTGCCCGTATCTTCTCAAAGATAGATCTTAAGTCAAGTTATCATCAGTTGAGGATAGTAGAGAGTGATATCCACAAGACTATTTTTCATATGAGGTATGGCCACTATGAGTTCACTGTAGTGCCTTTTGGCCTTACAAATGCTCCAATTGTATTCATGAGTCTTATGAATGGAGTATTCTGTACATTTCTAGATAAATTTGTGGTGGTGCTTCTTGATGACATTTTGATTTATTCTCAAGATGAAAAGGAGCATGAGGAGCATTTGAGATAAGTACTTCAAATTTTGAGGGAGAATCAATTGTATGGTAGTTTGAAAAAGTGTGCCTTCTTCAAACCTAAAATACATTATCTAGGCCATATTATTACAGGTGATGGGATCTTAGTATACCCATCTAAGATTCGAGCTATTATGGAATGGCTAGCACCCACTAGTGTCACAAAGGTGAGGAGTTTCATGGGATTGGTTGTCTATTATAGACGCTTTGTTGCAAGTTTTTCTAGGTTGGATCATCCCATTACATCTCTTCAAAGGAAGGGAAATAAGTTCAACTAGACAGAGAAGTGTAAAAGAGCCTTCCAAAAGCTCAAGAGAGTTCTCACTAGTGCACCAATACTTGTAGTGCCTAACCCATCAACGGATTTTTTTGTGTGTACAGATGCTTCTTTGGATGGCATAGGAGTAGTTCTTATGCAAGATGATCAAGTTATTGCATATGAGTCTAGGAAGCTTAAGACTCATGATCCGAATTATCCTACTCATGACCTAGAGCTTGCAGTAGTAGTTCATGCTTTAGTAACATGGTGACATTTTCTCTTACGTCACCATTTTGAGCTTCATTCAGATCATCACAGTTTGCAATACATATTTTCACAACCAAATCTTAATGGTAGGCATAGAAGATGGATGGAGTTCTTATGTGAATATGATTTTGATGTTCATTACATTAAGGGTCAAGGAAAATGTGGTTGCATATGGTCTAAGTATGAGATAACATATGATATCATCCATGACTACTACCACAGATTTGAAAGAGTGCATCCTACGACATTTGCCCAAGGATAATTTATATGCAGAGATTTGCTAGATTGCTCATTCTCAGAGACCCCTAGTGGGAAAGTTTGCAAACTATTCTTTGGAGCCTAATGGGCTTTTATGTCATAGAGGATGCATTTATGTACCTTCTTCGGGTGACCTGCAAGAATTCATCATTTTAGAGGCTCATCGAGCATCATATGTAGTGCATCCTGGTATCAAAATGTTACATTCAGAATTGAAACAGTTGTATTTCTAGCCCGGGATGAGGGTATAGATTGCCGATATTATTGCTAGATGTCTTGAACGTCAGAGAATGAAGGTAGAGCTTAGCCATCTGGGGGAACTTTTACAGCTGCATGAGATACCTATGTGGAAGTGGAATGTGATATCTATGGACTTTATTGTTGGCCTTCCTATGTCTTCCCATCATCATGATGCTATCTTGGTGACAGTTGATACATTGACTAAAGTTTCCCACTTCTCACCTATTCGTACCACCTTTATAGCACCAGCAGTAGCGCAAGTGTTCTTACAAGATGTTGTCAGACTTCATGGCATTCCTCATAAGATCATTTCTAATCGATACTCTCTATTCACATCTTCATTTTGGAGTGAGCTTCAAACAGCTTTGGATACTAGTCTTAATTTTAGTACATCATATCACCCTCAGACTAATGGATAGATAGAAAGGGTTAATCAGGTATTAGAGGATATGTTACAAATGTATGTGATGGGCCATCAGGTCAAGTGGGAGGAGTACCTTCATCTTGTGGAGTTTGCCTATAATAATAGCCATCATACTTCTATAGGTATGCCTCCTTATCAAGCCTTATATGGTAGACCTTGTAGGACTCCTTTGCATTGGGATAGAATTGAGAATAGAGTATCCATTAGACCACAGTTAGTCAGAGACATGGAACAATAGGTTGATTTGATTAGGCAACGTCTTAGGGAGGCTCAAGATAGATAGAAAAAGTATGCTAATGCTAAGAGGGTAGATAGAGAGTACATGGTTGGTGATAGAGTTTTTTTAAGAGTGCGTCCACACAAAAGCTCGATCCATTTTGTAAAGAGTTCTAAGTTGGCACCTCAATTTTTTGGACCATTTGAGATACTGGAGAGGATAGGACTAGTTTCCTACCTTTTAGCTTTGGTACCTAGCATGTCATGCATCCATGATGTGTTTCATGTTTCTATATCAAGGAAATATAATTATGATGAGTCTCACATTATAGATTGGGGTGCTTTACAGGTGGAATCTAATGGACACATAGCTCTAGAGCCCATTCATATTTTGGGCCAACGGACCCTAACACTTCGAGGCAGGGAGTTGGACCAAGTTAGAGTACAGTGGGATTGTTATGATGAGGTCATGACTACATGGGAGGACACGACACATATGAGAACTCAGTACCCATACCTCTTTGATGAACTCTAGGAGGGGGTTCATGCCTAGGGGGGGGAGGATGTGAGGCCTCACCCTAGCCCATCATAGCATATCATAGCAATTTATTTTCATTTTAGATACTTTATCATAGCATATCATAATAGTTTGTTTGCATTTTAGATACTTTATATTTTTGCATTATAGATACTTTATATTTGAGACCTTGTTATATGTTGGACTATTTTGGACTGTTACTTAGATTATTTGATACTATGGGACACTTTATTTTATGACGTTAGAACTTATTTATGATGCTTGATGAATGGTTACATTCATGTACTTGGTTGGTTATTTTATTAATGAGTAGGAAATTATGTTTGGATATAAATGTTAGATGGATTGTATATATGTATGAAAATCATGAAATGTACAAAAGAGTCATGTCATGTTTAGTTTGATAATGATTGTATTATATATGCACAATGGTTAGAAATGAAAAAAAATGTTATTCAATTGAGAAATGCCTTATGTTTTGATTCAATTATGAATATAGAATTGATTGAGGATTTATATATGTATATGTTTTATTTATCTTGGACTACCGATATGAGGTTTGAGTGTGCAAGAAATATCCATGGTAAAACAGAGAACCAAGACTATACCCTTGTATTAATTGAGATTGCAAAGGTTAGATCTAATGAAGAGATCTTAACCTCATTTTTAAAGTATTTTACCTTGTGAACATAATGTGAATGGATGTTTTAGATTAGATTCCTTTTTGTGAAAATTGATTTACCACTCGTAATGTTAAATGTATATTTATAGTGTCACTTGACACTTGTGTTGTTATGTGTTTAGTGGCAAGTCAGGTTGAGTCATTGGCAAAAGACACCCAACCTTATTCCTAACTAGTTAGAAATGTTTAAGTTTTCATCCCCTTGCATAAAATATCTTATGAAGATTTTAATTAAATTAAATTTCGGATTTCAAGTTTAAGGTGACTTTAGAGGGCTTTGTTTGAGTCTTAGAGTGTTCTTTTAGTGAAATTAAGTTACCTACATGTTAGTACTATATGTTAGGGCTTTAATTTTGGCTTTACTAGAGTTAAAATCTCTTTTCTGGCACTTTTAAAATCCCATATCTTAAGTATTGCGAAAATGAAAGAAGATTTACTCAAATTCCCACCTTATCTCTAGTAAGTTAATAATTCCAACCAAATAGGGAAATTTAGGTAGAGTTAAAGTGTTTGTTCTCTTCCATGATGGAGAAAAATTAGGAATGTTCTTATTTTAGAGAAAAATTAGAAAATAGGTTGGGCATTCACCCACTCTCTAGTTTTAGAGTTTTTTGGTTTTGGAGTTTGGATCAAGGAAGGATAGAGGGCTCTTCTCAAATCAAGTCATTTACCATAGCTTGGAGAGAGGTTGGAGCTTTTGCCATGTTTTGGAAATTATGTGTTGTATTATTTTTCTAAATATGAAATGTGCAAATTTTTCCATAGATGCATATGTGTGTTGTTCATTGTCCCTGTTGTATTGTTGGGTGTGGATTAATTTCTATTGCCTTATTTTTATTTGATTTTGAGAGTGTGATGTTAAGGGTGTGGAAGGACATCACTCACCCTTGGGAGGGAAGAAGTGGCCTTCAGTGTGAAGGGGTTAGTTGGGCCTATCCCCTAAGTGTAGAGTCTCTTCCCTAAAAGGAAGAGGGATAAGCATGTAGTATGGGCTGTGTGTGCCAATACTTTGTTATGCACTTTGGGGGTGATAATGGGAGAAAGGTTGTGAGAGTTGGTATTTATTTTGTATGCCTTGTGAAGGCAAATTTGGTTTTATGTATTTGGCTTCTCCTCAGGGTTTTAGGCACACCTTCATCCATTTTATGGGTTCTTTGGTAACCTACTGTGTAAGCTCAAAAGGGTGTTAAATGTTGTATCATATATTGTTGTTTTATATGTGTGTGCTTGATTGTTACTCGGTTGGTCTTGGTTCTCCAAGCTCGGTGGGTGTCTTTTAGAGACCTAGGCTAGGAGGTGAGCTATCCATGGTTTACAGGGTGGTTTTGTATAGGTTTTCTGAATGGATCTGTGTTGAAGAAAAGCTTGGAAGATTTTCACTTTCTATTGAAGATTTGAAGATGATTTATTTATGCACTTCTATAAAAGTTATGTAATGTAAAATATCAGAAGTAGATCTTCATGCAATTTGAAAATTGATGTAAGGTTCCATTTATGATTATAATATTTGAAAGAAATTTTTAATACTATGAATTTATATTTGTTTTAAAATTTTCTTAAATGGTTTCCAAGAAATAAAATTGAATGTTATTATTGTGTGTGTGTGTGTGTGTGTGTGTGTGTGTGTGTGTGTGTGTGTGTGTGTGTGTGTGTGTGTGTGTGTGTGTGTGTGTGTGTGTGTGTGTGTGTGTGTGTGTCTTGTTCAAGATAGTTGGGCATGACAAAAGAGTGAGATTGAAATTTTAGGAAATAAATAACATAGATGCACAATAGCCTGAAAGTTACAATAGCTTCAACTATGGCAAACTTCATGAAGTCCAATACAATGAAATTCAAATAGGACACCACCCTTCCACATGATTTTAATATGAATTTGATCTATGGTTGTGTTGAACCAACTACTGGTTATATTTTTCCTACAAATTTCAGAATTTGAAGGAAGAAATTGAAATTTTATATTAAAAAAAAAGAACATAGATGCACAATAGCTTGAGATCAAATTGATCTAGCTCCAACTGCAACATATTTCATGGAAGCTTAATACATAGAAAATTTAAACACATCACCCTTCTTCCAAATGATTTCTAGATAAAATGAATTAGATTAGATTGAAGTTTGTGAGTACCACTCTTCCACATGACTTGAAGATCAAACTTGTGAAATAAATCTAATGGGCTGAAAACTTAATGCCACATGCACATGTGGGGACACAGATCACAATACAAGAAAGGCCTTGAATCACTTGCATAGCCTTGAAGCTCTTGGCAGTGTTGAGAATGGTGGGTGTTGTAAACAATCATAAATAGTGATAAACAACTTCAGACCAGTCATCATTTAATTCATGATATATTTATGACTAATCTACATCCAAGTAATTGCATTCACATATAAAGATAACAAATTAGAGACTTAATAATGTAATATCAAGCGAATAAGACTATATTTAGATCATTATAATTTAATAGTGTCAACATAAATTAATGTTCTATATGATCTATCCAAAGTTTCCAATAAATAGATGATAAAATTCTAAAAATCCTTGGTCATATCCATCAAATGGGATGTGAACCCACAAAATTTAGTAACATTTAACAGTTGTAAAACCAACCTCAATAGTATATGAACAACAATAAAGGTACTAAATTCATAAAAACTTTATTCTAACATATTCAACTCTCTCCTCTTTGTTCATTATTAAGAACCCTTTGGCTTTATCAAGATCAGCCATAAAGGTGTCAAATGTTGCAATCAAATCACTAATACTAAGTTCATTGGTGGCTTTTAGTGCAGCATAGGTATCTTGTAAATCTTTTACCTTACGCTCTTCAACCAATTCAATAAATTGAGGCTTGAGTAGGGTCTCATTTAACTTATCAATTGAATGAGACATCCCATCCATGGAACTATCCATACTCGCCTTGTTCCTCTTTGGTCTCTTGCTTGATGATGCTTCACGAACATATTTCCCACTTGCCGCACTACACTAATTGGACACATGAATATTCATATCTTCATTATCCAAATTGGCAGTAGCCCGAATAAGTGTACAAATATCCTCATAATCATCATGAAGACCAATACTCTCATCTATATGGTGTCCTTCTTTTGTATCTTATGTTGTTGTCACTATGGTATCCTCAGCCATGTCATTTCCCACAATCAGAGCTAAGATATTGTAATATTGAAATGACTGCCTCTTAAAAACTTTTGCACTTTTAAATTCTTTCCTCTGCATGTTGTCATAAAATTGGATTACTCATGACTATCATCGATATCTTAATAAGCTTTTTAAATGAAAACGATACATTTAAATGGCCATGTTACCTTAAGTAGCTCTTCCCACACATTGTCATCGGCATCCATCGATTATGTGGACTCATTCCATGCAAATCCACTTGTACTTTTTAGCTCTTTCATAATCCTATATCCTGTTTTCCAAATTTTTAGCTTGTTCTTGAAATTGTCCCTAGAAAAATTCATGTTCATCTCTGCATTGAAATTTGATGGCTATCCACACTTCTTTTTTAAATCCTCCCTCACCTTTCCTGCCCAAAGTGACTTGTTCATGCAGCAAGTCTAAAAACCTCCTCTCCATGTATGGCTTCCAAAACACCTTTTTTGAAGAAGGTGTATCAACAACTTGAACATTATTGTCCATGCTCATTAGGAGCATTGTGTATGACATCAAGACTTTATTTAAACAAAAAATCTATAAACCAAAAAACTTATATACACAATATCTAATATAGGAGTAAGAGCATTTTTATATACTAATCAATCAATAACTAGCATTTTTATCACAAGTAGTTGTCGAATGCAATAGTAATCATGAGGAACAATAGCCTATTTATTCCATTGAATAGTGGGCAGTTTTTAAAAAGAAGATGTTATGTCCAATTCCAAAGCAACATAAAAGTGATGCAGATACAATGAAGAAAAAACCCAATTGAGATACCATGAATCCTGTTGTGTTATGATCCCACCCTAAATTTTTGGCAACATGAGAATACCCAAGTCATCAGTACACAAGGAGGCAACTGTTTCCATAATACCCAAGTCATTAGTTCATTTGTTGTAGAAAAAATAAATAAACCAATGACAACCATGTAATTGTGCCATGTCAGTCATTAAACAAGAATGACCTCAATACATACTTGGTGCTATGTCATGCTAAAACCTTCACTATGATAAGAAGATGAGCAATAATAATAATTGTAGGTTTTGGTTAACCTTTTCTGGTGAATACGAGCCTTTTTCAACAAGTAACAAAGAATATGATACATCTACAGAATGAGAAGGCAAAGATGGCAGCATACAACGTCATGATGGTGTCTTTGTTGAAGACACAAAATGTAGATAAACATCTATACAAATGAATGAAGCAAGGAGAGATTACCACAGTTTAACAGGAGAGATAAGCCTTAAGAAAATTGATGTTGATGTTACAAGTATGAAGGAGCTCTCTTGTAGCAACCATAAACATTAATATTGGAAGCAAGTGCACAATATTAAACAAAAAGAACTGATTGCATTGAATATGAATATCCCAATTATAGACCACTTTATCAGTAATTCATCTCTCAACCTTTAATTTCAGGGCATATTCTTCCCATATACTTTGTAATATATTTGTGAGATAAATGAATGGCAGTAAGAATCAAAATTAGATCTAGTGTTGGAAGCTTTGATGCAATGCAACCGACTTCCATTTTAAATGGTTACTAAAAATGTACTTGTGTTATTGACCTGAGATGACAGTTACTCCCATCTGATTGGCTATGTAACTCCCATCCCTATTGCTTATGGTCACAAAGTCTCCATTGACTAGGTTGCTCACTCTTTCTACAGTTTAAATCCTAAGCTCACAGGGTTTATGAATATATATTAGTAGAGGACAAGCTCAACCATTATAGTATCGTAAATGTTAATGCTTTCAGAGTTTGCAATTTGTGTAGTAAGAAGTAGTCAACCTTAGGTAGTACTAGTGAAGTATGATGGAAAGAAGCAGAAGAGATAATTAATTTTAATAGATTTACATATATCATATATATATATATATATATATATATATATATATATATATATATATATATATATATATATATATATATATATATATATATATATATATATATATATATATATATATATATATATATATATATATATATATATATATATATATATATATATATATATATATATATATATATATATATATATGATATTCAATATTTTCATTACATAAAACATCAATACAGAGATGCTACTCACACACTATGCACCCACAAAATTATCAATATTTTCTCTGTTAAGCAATAATGTGTTTTTTTTTTTGATACAACATTACACAAATCTTTTGTAGACCAAGTAAAACATTTGGGGGCACAAATATATTGGTCCAAAAGGAGCATTTCATTGTGCAGCCATTTATGCAGGTTTCTGGAATATTGGGAGTAATTAGGAATTGAGACATAATTATTGACAAGTTTCTCAAATGCATTTCTATGGAATTACGATACCCTTGATAGCATGATGAAGTTTTTGTCCACAAAACTTGAAAGTTTGAGAATATAAATTGTTATCATTCACAAAATTGAGAAGAAATGTGTTCAACAGATGAAGTCTATAATGCTAAAGACACATGTTTAGTTGTACGGTCTCTAAAATATATCGCAATTCACAATGAAGGATTTGTTAACAAGAAGGAAGGAAGTTTTGACAAAATTGACTATTCCAATCAAATGGACCTAAAAAAATGTCATCTTCTTGGTAGGATGGAGACATAATGCCAAAAATATAGGCAATCCAAGAAATGCTTTTCTAGCAATGACCTACTAAAGGACAAACAAGAATTGAACAAAAGAAACACATTATTTGAATTTAGCCAGAATTGAATTTTTGATGCAGCTTTGAGAGTAGAGTTTGGTGAACGAGCAATGCTGAAGAGATATTGAGTTGAAGGTGGAAGAAACAAGAGATAGAGATCCTGAGTTGACAAAGTGAGTTTGGAGATCAAGTTAGTCTTGAGTTCTAGTTGAATAAGGTGAATACAAAACAAGAATAGTCTGTGAAGCAAGAGTCTATTGGAATTTTTATTCAAATCTATCATGAATTTTATCATACAGGGCTTTTAACCTTTTCTCATGGGCCCATAATAATATTTGATCTAAGTTCAAAATTCACCACTTGAAGTTTCTAGAATTATTGTTACTTTGTTTTCACTTTGATAATCTTTGGCTCTTCGTATACAGAATAATACTTTGTGATTCCTTATAAAAGCATGTTGTTGTTGTAGTAGAGAGTTGTCCTAAAGCAAGAAACCTTTCATTGTGCCATAATCTTTGATTTTAGATGTATCTAACTCAATTGTAGATGATTTTTTGAATATGTTAGACTCACAGTTCATGGAGCAGATGCAAGAACTTAAAGGTGTTGTGCTCAGTAAGGAAGTTGTTGAAGGGATGGAAATTGATGAATTTTAGGTGGAAAATGGTGTATTATATGTTGAATAGGCTACACAACTCAAAAAAGGATTAGAATTGGAGGTAGAAAGAAGTCGCAAAGAGCAATAGGAATACTTAATAAGTCTAGCAATTTGATAGTAAAAACAATACTTGATCAAAATGAGCAATAGGAATACTTAATAAGTCTGTCAATTTGATAGTAAAAATAATAAATCCTTGCATTCAACTCCATCATACTTTTCTTTGGGATAGATAAATCTTCTTGGGAGTTCATGATGTTCACGTGACATTTTATAGTGGTTTGCTATGTTATAATTATATTTGTTACTTTCTACAAGGCTCTTTATGCCCGTGTTTGAATCTTGTCTCCTTATAAAGACAATTTTGAATGCAAACATTCGAGATATAAATAGGAAAAATAGTGAAAAAGGCTAGAATGAATACAAGAAGTAGCAAACAAATCAATGGAGGACACAGTAGCAAATAATGCATTATCTTTCTCATAATCTACACAACTTCATCAATATGACTTCATAGCATCATCAATAAGCAATAAATAACCATATCATAATAAGAGAGATTCAAATTCAATTTGTGTAAGAGCATTTTGTTTCTATCACCTCCAAGATATATTCAAGTGGGATATGTACAAAAATATGGAAGTAATGTGTACGATCAAACACAAAAGAAGGGCACTTACATTAAAGAAACAATTGCATCAAGTCAAGATGGTAAAGGAAGAAACCATCATAACTTTCTCTGTGAAGAGTTTAGAGTACTATTGTAGACAAAAATAGCATTACGTAGCATTCAAAAAAACTAGAGCTTTCCATACAACATTAAGTACAATATATTTGAGCTTTCCATGTGGCATTAAGTACAAACATGCCATATTAAGATCGAGCTCTATAGTCATCCCACATAGTTCTGGTTATATCATCTCTAAACTTCCCCCAATCATCTCTATCATGCTAATTCATCCCATATGTCTCAAGTATTAGTACATTTATCCCCTCATGATCATCTTCCTCTTCAACATCAACTTCAGAAGGAATGCCATCCTCTATGGTAATGAAGTTGTGTAATATGCAACATGCCAAAACAATCTTAATTTGGGTCATGATTTGATATGATGTCACATGTCTTAGGATAGGAAAGCACTACTTCAAAATGCAAAATGTACATTCAATTACATTCCTGAGTGATAAGTGGCAGTGGTTAAATGACTCTTGTGGGTTGTTTATTGGGTTTGCCCTCGAGAACTCTTTTAGGTGGTAACACATGCAGTGATAAGGTGCAAGAAATCCAGGTACATTGGGATATCCAACATCAACCAAATAATATTTTCCTACATAAAATAAAAATTGATTAATATAACTTTTTAACAATTGTCATATGTAGCGGTATATAAAAATACTTGACATACTCAGGGGAACTACCAACTGATCATATCTTGATAGGGTTGAAGCTAGGACATGACTGTCTGGAGCTGATCCTTCCCATCCAACAAGGACATATTGAAACTTATAATCAAATGAGCACACACCCATAACATTTTGAGACAAGTTTCCTTTTCTATCGTGACATGGAGCTTGATTGTCGACATCAACTGTGACTGGAATATGAGTTCCATCAATTGCTCCCACACAATCCTACAGTAAGAAAACTTATAATCAAAGGGATAGACTTATAGAATTTATAGTCAAGGAAACAAAAGTGTACCAATAGGATATGCACCTTGAAGTACGGATCAAAATGGTCCTTCCCACTAATTTCTAGAGGAGTGTTTCGACTAGGTGGTAAGAAATAATTGCTATGAAGTGCCAAGATTTTCGTCAAAACCCTATGGAAATATTGACTTATTGTCTCTCTCAAGTAACCAAAGTTATGAGCAATCTTACAATTCCTTAGATTATGGCTAAGAGTATGGAGAAACATCACCAACTGTTCTTCTAGCATTAAGTTCAGTGTATTTTTGATGGTTCCTTTTTCCCTAAGAATATCAACTAGATGAAAGAAGGCTCATTTACTTATTTGAATTTGATTGTGGTAGTCAGTTTCATTCGAATAGATAATATGCTTATAAAAGGTAATCTCGTCTCTTTTGCGCTTACATATTGCTCTTATGCCTTCTTGTGCGGTCACTGCTATAGATGGAGTAAAGGCTACAAGACCAACAAGAGCACATATGACTCTTCTCTTCTTAGCAATGTGTCCTAGAATGTGTTTATTTTTCATTAGATCCATTAGCAACCTAAAACCAATATAGAGATGCATTCATTAGATCCATAGAATTTGTAAATGAACAAAAATGAACAAAAGTAAGGATAAAGGAAGGATAAAAGAAAGTTAAGAGTTGTCAATAAAAGGTGCAGTCCCTAAGTTCAAACATAAACAAAATATTGAAATTGAACCGACACACTACAGAATAGCCAAGTGCCAAAGGTTCATATCAGCAACACAACTCTAAGATGATCATGCAATCTAAATTCAAATGTTTAAGATTTTTGAATAAGCCTCAACATTCAACTATGGCTTGTGGTTCAAATAAATTTATAGAATATGAACCACCCAAAGTAGACATTAAAGCCCCAAAAAGATATGAAACAAATATCGAGGAACAACTCTAAGCTAATCTTCAATACAAAAAGAGTAAAATATCGGCTTGCAATTTAAAATAAATGTACCATCCAATCTAAGGACACAAAAACCTCAAAAATATGATGATTAACTATAAACTTCAGCTTTGACCTGACGTTTAAATACCCAGAACAAAGTAAGGAAAATACTGCATACAATTCTAAGACAAAGTCCAAACCTTGAGTAAAGTATCAGCCTTCTAATGAATGTTCCAATTCAAAATTAAATGGATTAGTGCAAAGATTGAATGCAACAAAACCAAATTAAAAGAATGAAGTTCAAATTGGGAGTTCACTATCACTCAACTTTTGACACATGTGTCAATAGAGTTGCGAGTGGAGAAAAGTGTATAATGAGCAAAGAAAAAACAAATTGAACTAAGTTTAATATCACACCCAAGTTTTCATGCATAAACCCCACATACGAATCATAAATTGAGTAGTGAAATATGGGAAGTAAAAAATGAACACAAAAAATAATGTTCAAAATTTGATTAATATGTCACAACCAACTTTTGATTCACACACCACTTGAGCCTTAGATTTGGAACTCAAAAAAATGATGCAAGTAAAAACACATAACAAAAATAAAGTTTCAACCTGAGTAACATATCACACCCAACTTCTTCTGACACATATCCCAAGTGAATTGTTAATAATAAATGGTTGTTCCATGACGTAGAACTTGTTTCGGCACAATGGGGTTCAAACGTCTTATTTAAGGCAACTATGGTAGAAATTAAGAACCCATGTGGTACATTTTCACAGATTTTGAAAGATGGGTATTTCCCTCGATTACCAAGCATTGATCCTACTAATCCTACTTATAACTGTAGAGGTACATCCTACATTTTAGTTGGCTATTTAACCATTTCTTGATCCATGTACATCTAGGGCCTCCATTAATGATGGAGTTAGCCTAGACCAGCTCTTATTTCAAAAGAGAAAAAACAAACCAATAAAAGTGAAAAAGACGGAACGGAGAAGTGTACTTCTTACATAGAATGAGTTAAATATGGAAGATTGCACTGTAATAGTCATGATCCCTAATTCTGTGAGGTAATTTGGGCCAAACCAGTTCTAATACTAAAATAAAAGAGCAACATAATAGAAATGAAAAAGATAAAATGGATTTACAATGTACTAGTAGAAAAACACATTTTTCTTCTAAATATACTCAAAAAATTGATAGTAAACTGAATCTGTTAGATCTTAATTGTTATACAAAAATATAGTTATGTCATGACATATTCTAACACTATAAGTCAACCAAAGATCTTAAAAATTTACAAAAGTATCTCCAACCAGTCTTGATTTGGATATCAATAAAACACTGATGTTATTGTACATAAATGTCATGTTTTAATATTTCTATTACGATTACATGAATAAAAAACACTACTCATATAAAACATGTCTATAAATTTAACTGAACACAGTTGAATCTTAATAGAAATATCTCCTACTTCTTAATATATAGATTGTGAAAGATGGGACAGTTTCAAAATCTTACCTTGAAGAGATCAAATTTTAATCCTCAAGGAGAATAAGACATTTGGACAAATTTCCATTTAACAACCAAGCAATCGAAACACATGGAAATATATAAGTCCAAATCCTAAATAAAATATTTACTGTATAAATCACAAAATCCTTTTTGGAAAGATGTAGATCTTTCTTGATCTTCATTAATGTGCACTATTGTGTCCATAATGCTCGTAGTAACCTTTCTCTCTACATTTTTTTTTATACAGATATTTGCCCTCTTTTCTGTGTGGGGGTTTTTATAGATGAAATTATTTTGTTCTAGTTGTTATTATTTTTATTTTTGCTCTATCAAATTCCCTCCTTTCTGAGTGGAATGGACTATTCACAGATAATCTCTCATGTTTTCTTGTAAGTATGAACTATACGAATGTTGATTTTTAAGTCAACTACATCAATATTTGAATCACACTCTGTGATCAAATAACTCAATAGCCATTTGTAATAATCTAGTCAAAATAGATTTCAAAGTTTGGTGTGCAGAGCTTTTAACTTGACATGGTAAGAATGCACGACAAAATTTCCTAAGCCTCAGGTTGACCATATCACACGTGCCAATTTTCTAACTCATCGAATAAAAAACATATCTGACAAATTTGACTACGATAAAAAAGAGATAGTATGCTTGTGAACCTTTTCTTGTCTAGTTCAGTGCAATTAGGGTTTTGTATTACATCGAGAGAGAGAAAACATTGTAGTTAGTTTCTTCGCTAGTCTAATGTCTCAGCCAGAATTGTCTATGCAACACTCTGATTAGGGAGTTTTTTATGAATTGAAATTGTGAGATTATGCACAAAAAATTTCTACAAAGAACATTCTCTGAATCATAAATTTTTCCAATAGGGACTTACTTTTTTTTTCAAACTTGCAAATATACCTCTCCTCCGTAAGATTTAGCCAATACCGAAAATCGAGCATTCTCAGCCTTTGAACATCTCGATTTGATTCTTTTTTATTACATGTTTTCATAACATGAGGCCAATGGTATAGGAGTGGTGGGAATCTAGTACATCAATAAACAACGCACATGTTTATTCACTTTTTATGAGATGAAATATATACTACCACTTATGACACATATTCCAGATTCTAAAACAGAACAACTGAACAGAATAAAGTTAGTTTAAAAGCATAATTTCCACTGGACATTCGATACATATTCTGAGTGATAAACAAAGCCAACCAAAGCTGAAGTCCTCAATGAAACTGAAGTCTAAACCAAGAAATGAAATAGAAAAGAATCAAACAAAAGTTAAACCCAACTTTTGACGCATATCTAAGACTCGATTTTGAGGGTTAGCCTCACATTGAACAAAGCCAAACCAACTTTTAAAAAAAAGTTCAAATAAACTTTCTATTGGGGAACTCACCCAAGAAAAAGGAACCCACTGAGAAAGTACTACTTACAGGAAAAAGGAACTCGCTAATGAAGATTGCAACCAAACTAAGTTGCGTCCTCACCTCTACTATAAACCTCTGCAACCTAAAGAAAATGATGAATGGTAAGGAGAAATAGAGAAGTAGAATGAACCCTCGTGACCTATAAAGCACACAAAATGTAAACACATACCTATGTCGAGCAAACAAAGCAAACAACAATGGATGCTTTCAAGCGAGAAACAAAATAGCTTCTAGCAGATACCAAAAATTATTGGTTTCAATAAATATCGTATACCCATTTTATAAAAAAATGGAATTGAAATGGGTTTAGCACTAATTCCAAGTATTTGGATGGAAAGTGAAATCCACAAAATGGAGTATAAATGAGGATACAGAATCCCATTTTAGTCAAATTCTAATTCGTGTTTTGCACACCCAAATAATGGATTGGAAAGTTTTTAGAATACGAAATTCTAATTCCACCTCAAATCCATGATCCAAATGGGCCCTGAAGAAAAAGGAGATGATGTGGAAGAAGATGAAGCAGAAGAAACAAAGTTTGAGGAAGAAGAGTCAATAAGGAAGAAAGGTAAGGTTATCATAACTAGACCTACTAAGTCATCTACTATGGTATTCACAAGAAGAGCATCAAAATCTAGAAAGAAATTGAGATTAGGTAAGGAGGATGCTAATGAAATTATTTTCAAAAAGCCTACACCTACATTTCAAGAAAAGTTAAATGAAATAGAAAGAGGAGCTGGAATGGAAAACTTCAAAGTGCTCATATATGAAACTAGGAGTGCAGATGAGAAAAAGCAAGTTGAAGACATGATGATGTCAAAAGTGGGTAAATGGAAATACTCTCCTGATCAGTTTGTACAACAAATTCCCAATGAGCTTATGCAAGCAATCAAGCTAAGGTGGGAAAATGCTAAGAAGACTACAAAAGATATATATAAATAGACTCTGAGGCAACTCATGCCAAGGCTCAGTGACAAATATGTGAAAGAATCCATGAAGAAAAATGAGAAAAAGCTCACTCTTAAGTTAAATACATTTCTTGTGTTGATGAAAGACATAGAATCTATGGTGAAGAAAAATACTACCACATGGAAGAATATTTACAACCTACATCACCCAAGTGGCTTCGTGGTTCATGTTAGTGATAAAGATGATGAAGATGATCACAATGATGATGAAGAAGATGATGAAACAAAAGATGATGTAAATATGGACGATGAGGAGCGAGAATAGGAAGCTACAAAGGAGAATCTCCCTGAGATTTAGATTATTGAGGAAACTAACCTAGAGAAGATTGTAGCAACAATAATGACCTCATTTCCTTATCCTTTGAGCAAAGCTTTAATGCCACCAAACTCAAAAAAAGCTTTTGCTGAATTGGTTGTGGTAACTATTGTAACACCAAGCACCCAAACAATCTTTTCACCTATTCGACTGAGTACCATATTGACTGAAGTGATCAACACTTCATCTACCAAGTAGCTCCAAGTAGCTGGTGCCTCCACCATCATCAGATTTGGCAATGCAACAACAAGGTATTTCTACTATCAATGCAATATTTATTTTTGTTGCTAGCCCCTCTATTTCTACTATTGTTATGATTCCTAGTGTACATATAGCAAGTACAAGGATAGTTGAGAATAAGTCTCAATCGAGTACTAAAGTTTCAAATAAGAATAAAGGTAAATAAGAAAACATTGATCTAGATGAGGATATAGTTATCCTAAATTGGGATATCTCTATTCTGAATCCTAATAAAATGAAAATCTTGGGTAAATTATTGCGAAAGAGAGCTAAGCAACAAAAGCTTAGAGAATAGAAGAGCAAAGAAAACCAAGTGCTTGAAGATTTAAAGAGCATATTTGTAGATGCATTAAGCATTGAGGTTGATAGTTCACAACTTATTTTGGTTTAGTTAGCAAAAGTTGTCCAAAAATTCAATGAAGATTTGAATGACAAGAAAAATTGCTATAAAGAGCAGAGAGGAAATTTAAGAACAAAGTATTGGAGCAGGTAGCATAGAAAATTGCAATAAATCAAGTAGAATTGTCTACTATTCTTAGTTCATTGGAAACCTTTACAAATGATATAACTTCATTATTCCATAAGTTGTGTAATACATCTATCTTCACTCAGGGAATCAAAGACAAATTATCCAAGATAGATGAAGACTTGAAGGCAAGTGCACACCAGATGTCATTTGACCTGAGCTATAGTTCTACTTAGTGCTCAAAGATCATATATATAGCAAATTTACAAACAAAATTATTAAGAAAGGAAGCCAGGATAAGGGCCACACTTGAAGTGAATATAAAGAGCATAAGTGTGAATTAAGAAGGCTACATGTAGTATAAGGGACAACAAAGATTTATCTATCAGAGCAAGGTAATCTTTACATTTCAAAGGAATCTCAACTAGCAAATTAGAGTTGTAGATCAGAGTTCAGCCACTGGTTCATCCTAATAGGTGTATCAACTAAATCCTTTAATAGGGTAGACTTAACAATATTTTGAAAATCTCTTTACTAAGTGCATACTTAATTGTATGTTTTGTAAATCCTTTCATAAGGTGGACCCAACAGTCCTTATTGCTCCTAAAAGGGCAGATCATTAGAAGTGATCAACTATAAGCCTTGACTAACCAACTTTATACTGTAGTACAAAAGCTTGTGGGTATCATCCCTACCCTAGTTTTACTTTATATTTGGAAGGTTTCTGGGTCACCATATCTTGTGTCAAAGTGTTATGAATATTTTGTTGCTTTCATTCTTTCATGCATGTAATTAGATCATAATATTTTATGAAGGATTAACTAGTGAAATAAGTTGAAGCTTTATTAGTTCCTAATTCAACCCCCCCCCCCCCCCCCCCACTCTTAATAACCTTGTCCACATCATATTTCCAACACTATACCTTCCATATTTTCTGCAATGCCTAAAGAGCCCAAATTGTTGCTTGCATTTTCTACACTCGCATCAATGGTTTCATCTTCCTCTATTTCTAAGTGCTCTCTTGCCAATTCCTTCATTACTTTGTTGCTAAAATCTTTGTCTCTTTCTTTAACATCTATTATTTCTTTCTATTATATTTGACCTTCTGCTACAATTGAATTGTCAATGTTTCTTGTTGAAATCCTTCTATTTCCTAAACTTTGAATTCCTCCCAATTTTGGTTCATTTTTATGTTGTCTTGATTACCATTTTGAATTAATGATCTTGCTCTCCTTAAAAGTGTGTCTACTTCAACAATGATATAATTTAGATTTCCTTCTTTCTATACCACAATAGCTATATTTTGTGATTCCAATTATTTTCCATTGATCATGTTTTTCCCTGTGGCTTCAACCAACTACTTATTCTTGTCCTCGCCTATTAGAGCTCTTGAGATTGTGTTCTCTACTAGTTCATAACTTAGCATAAAAGAGAAAACCCACATTAAGATAATTAAAATAAAACACAAATGAAAAATCCACATTACGACTTTAGTATTTTTATACATTACTCTAGGGAGAACATGTTTAATTAGCTACAAACAATTTCAGTAATAGGATGTGACAATTGAGTGTCACATGGAAAAGTGATTTTTTTGAAACATTGTATGATTATGCATAGTTTTTGAAGTTTCTTTTACCTTTTACTTTTAATTTTAATTTTTTTTATAAGTAATAATTTTATTTATTCACCAAGTAAATGTTTACATTTGCAAAAAAGGCCTTTAGCCTGGATATTCCTTTACACACCCATGTATGCAACAACCACCCAAGCACCTAACTATCAATACATGACCATCCCAACACTAGACAAAGATAAAATCAAACATTATAGCCCTACAAAACAAAAGAGGTACACAAACTAAACATGAAACCCCAACCAAAGACTCACTCAATGAACTCCCATTCTGCAAGCATCTCTCCTCTATTTTTGTTGACCATAATCCTACCAACAGTCTCCACTTTAGTCTTCTTCCTTCTCAGCATGAGACATGCCACATCTTGAGACGTCTCACCTACATCCTGCTCCCCAATCTTGCTTGGCGTGTTCTTTTGTTTATGTTTGCACTCCTCTACCAACCATCATTGATTAGCCTCCCATCGGTCCATGAACACTATCAATCCCATCCATGTTGTCTTGGATTTGCCAACCCTCTACACAATGGGGCTAGAAACCTTTTGTCCCCACTTTAACATAACACCACCATCCCATAACTATTCAAAAACCTGTGCCAATCTCCACCATGTCCAACCACCACATGATTCCAAGACATCATTTAGGCTCAATGCATAACTCCACCATTCATAGAGCGTCCTCCATATGTTGGGCAAGTAGAAATGCCTATGCACAAAAAAGAGATGAAATGCCCACATTTGTACTTGGACAAAAGTCTCCACTAATAAATTCCTTATCAAACTATTTATTTAAAATGTGAATAAACTCATCCTCATCTATTCTAAATACCTCCCCCAACGTATGCGACATACTTTAACTTCTAAAACCTGACACATATTGTTAGCATGAATGTTGATGCTATGAAGGAGCATTGCAAAACATTGATATGATGTATTTATAATTGTGTTTGTCATTGATGACAACATAGTAATAAGCTTGTAAAAGACTGACAGAGCATCAAACTGTGATTTTTGTATTAAGAACATTACATTATTTATCTGATGATGTGCAATTACTGACACATACTACAGTGTGTATTTGTTACAAGGGCAAGTGCACAGAACCTAATGTAACAATTTACGAAAGATATGGTTGATCTATAGAGAACCGTATGGAAACATAGTATTAGGAAAGCAGTTCCTATTATATGATTGCTATAGTTTATTACAATTATAGTGAAGGGTTGCGTAGTCAACTGGAGATAGTGTATTGATTGCTGATGATGTTAGAGAGTATGCATGTATGGAAGTAACATGTGTAAAATTTTGTGTATAGATGTGAGTCAACAACATTAATTAAATGTGTATTTCATTTAATTAAAATGTGGAAAGCTGACTCAAGGATTTATTATTGAGCATGGTATAAAGGAAAGATGTTTTCCATGTTTTATCAACATAAACAAGAGAAGACTTGTGAATTACTAAGTAGCAAAGCGATACAAAAGCATAGTAACTTACCTATGCATGTAAGTGACCTTAAGTGTTATTATTATTGAGTTTAGACTTCCATATCCGATTGCATGATCTGAAGGTGAAGTCTGACATACTAGACAAAGGAAGAAGTGAAAGTTTGTTACACATCTATTATTCTGAAAGGAATTGTGTAATTGTTTATGTGCATCTCTTTATGGTTGTTTTTTACTTTGAATGGTCAAGATTGTTTAAAAGGCTAAATGTTTAAATTGTCATATAACTGATTCACCCCCCCTCTTAGTTATATTGGTGGACTATTATTTCTAACAATTGGTATCAGAGCTTCAGGTCCTTGAAGAAAAAGTTTAACAACTTTGGGAGATCCATGGTGAACATGTTCAGAAAGGAAAGTCTAAGATTTGATGGCACAAATTATGATAGCTAGAAGGATAAAATGAAGACTCGTCTTTTGTGTATGGGTCTAGGATATTGGCTTGTAACCAAGCACCTAAAAACATTGTAGAAGAAGACAATCTTGAAAGCTGTACCAAGGAACAAAGTGAAGTATTTATGTGCAACATAAGGGCAAGACAAGCAATATTGTCAGCTCTACCTGAAAGTGAGTATAGCCAGGTAAAACAACTCAAAACATCTCATGAATTTTGGAAAACCTTAGAAGCTAATTATGAGGGTGATACACATACAAAAAGAGCTAGATTGCAAAATCTAACTTTCACATTCCAAGATGCTAGAATGATGGAAGCTGAATCTGTAAGAAGCTATATTGGCAAAATATTTGAGATTGTTGCAGGAATCACATCTCTTGGTGGAAAGAAATATGATGATGAAGCAATATGGAAGATCTTGAAAAGTTTGACACCACCTTTCAAGGCAATAACACAGATGATTCGAGTAATGTTACCTTGTACTACTAATTTCATCGAAGAAACATTGATTGGTAGATTGGAAGCTGAAGAATTCAATCTGAAATAGTCTGGAGAATTAGCAAAAGTTGAAACAACATTTAGTACATTAAACATTAAACCTAGTCTAGCAAGGAACATAAAAGCGCAAGGAGACATTACTAGCAGCATCAAGTCTATTGAGGAAAAGATCTAGGAAGGAGTGGCTCTTCTTATGGAAAGAGAAAAAGATGGTGAGAATATCTTTTAAATGTTGGACATGTTATGAATATGGTCATTATGCATCTAAGTGTCCTAAAAGAGAAAGGAAGTATAAGGGAAGATTCAAATCTCAAAGACCTAGAAATTGTTTATATGCTAATGAATAAGAAGAAGAAGAAGAATATGATCAAAACAAAAGTGAAGATGAATTAGGATTTGTAGCTATAAAGGAGGATGATCTTGAAAGAGAGATCAAAGAAGAAAGCTCATTGATTTCACAAGTTGAAAGGAAAGATTGGATCATTGATAGTGGTTGTTCACATCACATGACTAGTGATATGAGCAAATTTGTCAAATTTAGAAGCCATGATGGAGGAACTATCATAGTAGGGAACAATGTAGCCTATCACATTACAAGAATTAGATTTATCCCATTTGATGGTAAAACAAATACTAATGATGTTTATTTTGTTGATGGACTGAAACATAACTTATTAAGTGTTGGACAACTTATGGACAAAGGTTACCAATTACAGTTTGGTAATGACACATGCATCATCAAGGACAAGAAAGGAAAATTGCTTGGTATTGGCACAAGAACCAGAGGTAATGTATTTAAGTTAAACACCACTTAAATAATGTGTTTAGTAGCCAAAGTTGATAACAGGTGGTTATGGCACATAAGATTTTGTCACATAAACTTTGATAACATTGCGAAAGCCAGTAATACACTTACTGTGAGAGATTTACCTAAGATTACTAAGCCCACTGACATTATTTGTAAGAAATGTATCTTGGCTAAGTAGAAGAAAGTTCCATTTCCTAGCAAGTAGTTTGGTACTACAAAAAAGCTAGAATTGGTTCGCATAGATTTGAGTGGTCCTACAAGAACAAGAGGATTCTATGGAGAAAGGTATTTTATGATTTTTGTTGATGATTTTACCAGGATGATGTGGGTAGCTTTTCTTAAAGAAAAATCAAAGGCATTTGAGAAATTTAGGATATTCAAGAACAAAGTAGAGAATGAATTTAGAGTTAAAATCAAGAGCTTAAGATCTGATAGAGGTGGAGAATTCACTTCTAAAGAATTCAATATCTACTGCAAAGAACATGGAATCAGAAGACAACTATCTTCACCTCATTCACCTAAGAAAAATGGGATTGCTGAAAGAAGAAATAGATCAATTGTTGAAGCAACAAGAGCTATGTTATTCGAGAATGATGTACCAAAGACCTTTTGGAGAGAAGTAGTCAACACAATAGTATATACACTAAACAGAGTACATATTAGAAAAGGTATGGAAAACACACCTTATGAGTTATGGTTTGGTCACTCGTCATCAGTCAAATATTTTAGAATATTTGGAAGCAAATGCTACATCAAAAGAGATGATGATATTAGTAAGTTTGATCCAAGGAGTGATGAAGGTATGTTTCTTGGCTATTCATTAAAAAGTAAAGCTAACAAATGTTTCAACTATGGAACAAAAACTATAGTAGAGTGCAAAAATGTGAGAATAGATGAAATGTTTGGTACTAAAGAAAGGATGATGGACTATAACTCAGATGAAGATAATTATTCTGGGATGACCAATAGATGTAATGAATTATTTCTCAAGACTAATAATGACTTATAGAATAAGAGAACATAGCATATTACCGGAAATAAGAGTTGAAGAAGCAACTCCTACCCCAAATAAGAATGTGATAAGAAATCATCCTGCTAATCAGATAATAGGAAGTAAAGAAAAAGGAGTAATGACAAGAAGCAGAATCAATGAAGAACTATGCCTAATATCTCAAGTAGCACCAAAGGATGATCATTGGATAAAAGAAGTGGAGGAAGCACTTCAACAAATAATAAAAAATGACACGTGGGAATTAGTTCCTAGACCCAAGGACAAAAATGTGATTGGCACAAAATGGGTATTAAAAAAAAAAAGAATAAACAAGGAGAAGTAATCAGAAACAAAGCAAGACTAGTATACAAAGGCTACTCTCAACAAGAAGGAATTGACTATGAGGAAACATATGCACTTGTAGCAAGAATGGAAGCAGTCAAAATATTTTTGGCATATGCAACAAATAAAAACTTCAAGGTATATTAGATGGATGTTAAGTCAACATTCTTGAATGAAGAATTTGAAAAAGTAGTTTACATTGAGCAACCAAAAGGTTTTCCTTTGCAAGAAGAGAAGGATATGGTTTGTAGATTAAATAAAGCCTTATATGGATTAAAGCAAGCACATAGAACTTGGTATGCAAGGTTGGATAAATACCTAGCAAAACTTGGATTTGTTGATAACAACTTATACTTGAAAGAAATAGAAAATGGTTTGTTGATAATCATTGTATTTGTTGATGATACCAATTTTGGAGGAAATGATGAAGCCAATAACAAATTCTCAAAAGATATAAGAATGAATTTGAGATGAGCATGATAGGAGAAATGAAATTTTTCCTAGGATTTCAAATTGTTCAAAACAAAGAAGGTATCTTTATTTCTCAAGTCAAGTATTTGAAAGATTTGCTAAAAATATTTGGACTAGAAAATTGTAAACCTGTTGCAACTCCGATGGTAAATAGTCACAAGCTATCAAGTAAGGATAAGACACCTACTATTGTTCAAAAGAAGTACATATCTATGATTGAAGGATTGCAGTAGCTAACTCACAGTAGACCAGATATAGCTAATGCAGTTGGAATTGTGGCAAGATTTCAGGTTGATCCTAAAGAATATCACTATGTAGGTGTAAAAAGGATATTCAGATATCTAAAAGGGACATTTGATTATGGCATTTGGTATCAGAAAAGTAATGATTTTACCCTTTGCACTTATACTAATGCTGATTGGGTTGGAGATACGGACGATAGAAAAAAAACCAGTGGAGGAGCATCTTTCTTGGTGGAAGGCTAGTTTCTTAGCTTAGCAAGAAACAAGATTACACTTCTACTGCAGATGTAGAATATGTTGAAGTAGCAAACAAATGTAATCAAGTTATATGGATGAAGCAGATGATGAAGGACATTGGAATTACATTCAAAGAACCTGTTATTATTTACTGTGATAGCACAAGTACAATAAGCATGTCTAAAAATCCTATTTTGCATTCTAAGACTAAGCACATCTCTACAAAGTATCATGTGTTGAGAGAGAGTTTTAGAGAAAGAAATTAGACTAGAATATATTCATACTAAGGAATAAGTTGCAAACATTTTCACAAAGGCCTTACCAAAGGACACATTTGAGTACCTGAGAAGTATGCTTGGGGTCATACCCCTACCTACTTTTGAATAGAAGATGCAAAAGTGCATTAGTCCAGGGTACATAACACCATTATTAGACTGGACTGAGTGTTGATGCTTCCTCAATGGGGGAGTATCTGTGATGAACAGAGTCAACAAAGGACTTTTGATAATTGGTAATTGGTATGCAACAATGCCTTAGACACTTGAGTTGTTTATGGATTTATATACAAAAGTTCTAAAGGAATAGACCAACTTATGGTCGTGTTGAAAAATTATTGTATGTTCAAGGAACTGAACCATTTGTGTATTATCTTTGACATTGATGTCAATGGGGGAGAAAGTGACATGAAAAATGTTCATTTGAGAAAAAAGTAGAACATGATGGTATTTTTGGAACTTAAATATTTTTCATTTATGTTGCCATTAATGCTAAAGGGGGAGATTGTTAGCTTTAATGCTGATGCTATGAGGCAGCATTGCAAAACATTGATATGATGCATTTATAACTGTGTTTGTCATTGATGACAACATAATAATAAGCTTGTAAAAGACCAAAAGAGCAACAAACTATTTTTTTGTATTGAGAACATTATATTACTTATTTGATGATGTAAAATTATTAGCGCATACTACAATATGTATTTGTTACAAGGGCAAGTGCGCAAAACTTAATGTAACAATTTTACGGAAGATATGGTTGATCTACAAAGAACCGTATGGAAATAGAGTATTAGGAAAGCAGTTCCTATTGTATGATTGCTACAGTTCATTACAATTGTAGTGAAGGGTTGTGCAGTCAATTGGAGACAGTGTACTGATCGCTGACAATGTCAGAGAGTGCACATGTATGGAAGTCACATGTGTGAAAGTTTGTGTATAACTATGAGCCCACAACATTAATTAAATGTGTATTTCATTTAATTAGCGTATGGAAAACTGACTCAAGGACTTATTATTGAGCATGGTATAAAGGAAAGATGTTTTTTGTGTTTTATCAACATAAAGAAGAGAAGAATTGCAAATTACTAAGCAGCAAAGTGATACAAAAGCAGAGTAACCTACCTATGCGTGTAAGTGACCTTAAGGGTTATTGTTACTAAGTTCAAAGTTCCAGATCTGATTGCATGATCTGAAGGTGAAGGAGTTTGACGTACTAGGCAGAGAAAGAAGTGAAAATTTGTTACACATCTATTATTCTGAAAGGAATAATACCGAGGTCAATTGGATAGTGGGTTCATTGATCTGATCCGGAAACTATTTGGACAGTGGGTTCAACTGCCTTCCACAAATCCTAATAGGGTTGGAATCTCCTAATAGGGATTCAAAGTCTCCTAATAGGGACTCTTTGTACTAAATGTTGTAATAGACTCCTAACAGGGTCCATCCTCTAGCAATGTGAGCATCATTCCCACCGGGGTTTTTCCTTTGATCAAGGGTTTCCCTAGTCAACATATCTGGTGTAATTATTTATGTGAATCTCTTTATGGTTGTTGTTTACTTTGAATGGTCAAGATTGTTTAAAAGACTAAATGTTTAAATTTTCATATAACTGATTCACCCCCCCTCTCAGTTATATTGGTGGAATACTATTTCTAACAAATGCTTCTTCTTGGGAGTCTCCAAATAGGAATTACACCCCATATCTAACTTTGTAACTGAAGCTCCGCCACAAGATATGACATAAAATGCAAATTGTGCCTCCCTTTTAAAGCCACCTGCATCTAGAGAGTCCTATAGGTACATCACCCAAAATATTGAATGCATCTATACATCATATCACCATCGATCTTTGTTGGCCAACAACTCAAGTGCCTTGCCTCAACCTTACACCAAATAATGATCTTCAATTATTTTGCACCATCATTACTAAATCATCCCAATTGTATATAGGATCGTAAAGGTAATTTAGTAAAATCATCCACCATTTTTGGCTTTTTCATTCAGCTTAACTCCCACATTTTCCATCTTTTCAGAAATATAGTTCCCTTTGTGTAGTACATAAGAAACTTTATAATCTTCAAAATTTTCCAACAACCTTTTGACGTGTCTAATGTGTTTATCTAAAAACCATGTCTCCCTTATACCCTTACTAATCCCATTGATTACAATTTGCAAGTCTCCTTGAAGGTGTATGTTCTTGCTTTCACTTTGCTTTGCCACTTGAAGTGCAAAGATAGTAGCAAAACATTTTGCTACATCATTTGTTCCTTCTAGAAGTGATTTTGCTTCAATAGTTAGTATATTATCCTCTGCATCTAGGATGGCATAGGGCAGGCCACTATTCCCTGAGTTACCTTTAGATGCACTATCAAACTACACTATGACCTATCCTACTCCAATCTTGCCCTGAGGTTCAGGTCTATCTTCATCCTCACTAAAAGGATCAACCCTTGATAGCCCCTAAATGAGCCAATTATAATTCTAATTGTTAATAAATCAAGAATCGATAGTTTGTCCTAATATCTCAAATATTCTTTCTTTGATAGGACAAGCATCCCTATAATCCCTCAAGGTGCAAGACAACTTGAAATGGCTAGCCAACAAGTATATATGGATAGATAGAATTGATCTTGGGGTCTACATGGAGTGAACCTACAACCCTCAACTAGATACATTGCTATTTATATTAATGACATCAAAATTAATGAGCGAGACTACAAACTTGAGAGTTTAAATTTAAACAAATCTTTACAATGTCACCAATTTTTTTGATGTATAAATTTAAAATCCACAGCTAGCAACAAGCCCACTAGTGAAAGTCTTGTTGAATACAAGGCTTCAACACCATAAGAGATGAGATAAAAAAATTGACAAATTCGATTGAATAGACACCCTTAATCCTTAACTCTTAGCCAAACAAATTTAGTCAAAAACTAACTAGATAGTAGGCCCTCTAATTTAATTATTATTTAATTTTGTATTTTTGTTTATTTGAAAATTCATACAAGGACTTTGGACACTTTTCTATAAATCATTTCTATAAGAAACATTAAAATCAACAGGGAGAAAAATGTATTAATATTATGTCATAGGTGTTGATATTAGTGGATGAAAAGCCTCGTATGACTTAAGAGAGAAATTACACATTAAAAAAATTATAATATATTTTAAAATCTACATTAATATTTTAGTATTTTAATACATCGCTAATGTGAAAATGCTAAATTGCAACAAAAAGTAATTTCTATAATATAGAGTGGCAATTGAGCATCATGTTAAAATTTGACTTTTTTGAAACATTTTATGACTATGTATAATTTTATTTTATTTGTATTTTATCTTTTTAATTTTAATTCTAATTTTTTAATAAATCAAGAGTTGATAAGTTGGCATAGTAATTCAAACGTTCTTTATTTGTTAAGGTGAAAATGGCTATAACCCCTCGAGGTGCATGAATCAACTTGAAATAACTAGCCAACGAATATATTTGAATAGATAGAATCCTACAACCCTTAACCAAATACATCGCTCTTTATATTTACGACATCAAAATTAATGAGAGAGACCAAAAACTTAGACCTTAAATGTAAATCACTTGCTGTAATGTCACCAATTTTTTTGATGCACAAATTTAAAATACATAACTAACAACAAACCCACTAATGGAAGTCTTCTAAGTACAAGACTTCAACACCATAAAGAATGAGATCAAATTTGTACGCTCGACAAATTCAATTAAATAGACACTCTTGCATTCAGCTCTTACTCCCTATAAGTAGCTAAGACCACTCTACACTGATAAATCGTCCATCCCATGAAATAAACAATTTACCTAGATAGCAGGCCTTCTAGTTTAATTAATAATTATTTAATTTTAGGGTTGCATTCGAAAATTCATCCACGGACTTTGCGCGCTTTGCTATAAATTGTTTATTTAAGAAAGAGGTTTCGTCTTCCACTCTAACGGGTTGGCCTCGATCCCAAGAAATGAATGGCGATGCGGTTGCACAGCCAAACTCGAAGGCAAAGAGATGCAGAGAAGTGGACTCGCAGGCTCCTTCATCTGTCAAAAGACATAAAACATGGGAGAAAAGCGTTGAAAATTCTGTATATGATTCGGAAGATTTAGTGGCGCACATACACCCAAATGAGATCACTAATGCAATGCCAATCGCAGCCGAAGGCGAGATCACTGATGCAATGCCAATCGCAGTCGAAGGCGAGGTCAGGGAATCGAAGCCCAAGGACAGGTCCAAGAAGGGGACGGATGCATCCCGGAAATGGAATGACGAAGAAGAAGTATGCATTGCCATGGCTTTGTTGGAGTCTTGTCCGCGGGGAGGGAAAGTTAACACAGCGGCCTATTATCAGCGGGCAAAGGATGAGCTTGGCTTTGAGGTAAGTAACGAGAGACTATATTGGAAAATGAAGAGGATGAAAAAAAGGTTTAGGGATATACGAAACAAACTAATAGAGCAGAACATTGAGGAGGATAATTTTACTTTCAGAACCCCTCACGAACCGGCGCTGTTTTTGATATGGAAACAAATCTGGGGTCAAAACAACGATTTTTTACAAAATGACTGTAGAAAATTATACCTTGGGGATATTATACCCGAAAATCCCAACTCTAATGAAGTTGAAATTAGAAACACTGATTCTGAAACTACTGACCCCGGAAACCCCAACTCTAAGGAAGTTAAAGCTGGAAACCCTGCTCCTACGGAAGTTTTAGTCTGGAACCCTCAGCGTAGGGTAATTGATGCTGAAAAGGCCAGCCCTAGGAGAGTCGGAAATGAAAGATCGAATTCCAGGATCGTTGAAGATGGAAATTCTGACTCTAGGATAAATGAAGCTGAAAAGATTAGCTCTGATGAGTTTGTGAACCCTAATTCGAGCAAAATTGAAGATAGAAATCTTAAAGGTAATGCTGCAACAGGCACTACAGCATGTGGAGATAGAAAATTCCAGCGTAGGAACAAGCAGCAGGAGGAAGATAAAGAGAAAAATGGGGCAGCAGAATCTGAAATCTTGCAGGGACCTCCATTTAAAGAGACTGAAGCAGAGGATGTAAGCAAATGTGGAAGGCATCGACTGCTGCAGTGTGAGAGCAGGGATTGGGATAGAAAAATACAATGCATGATTCATAATACAGAGTCAAGACTCGAAGAGGTCATGGAGAGCTCTGCTAGCCGTGCTATTCATGCTGCCGATTCTCAAACCTTGGGAGGATTTGAGGTAGAGTTGGGAACGGGGACCTGTGGATTTTCAAGTGTGACCAGAAGAATGAATGAACTAATAGATTTTTCTGAGCAATTTTATGGTGTGGACGTTGCAGAGGCTCAGGAATTGCAGAAGAAGTGGAACGAGATCAATATACAGAAGATGAAGATATATTCTGCACATGTGGAATTGCTGAACGATCAATGTACGCTGTTCTTGAAAACTGTGGAACAGCTAGGGCCACAAGAATGTTTGTATCAAGAAATCCTATTGGAAAAGCAGAAAGAAAATAGGTTGCAGAAATGCAAAAACTGGAGCCTAGAGAAAAGCTTACAAAATTTTACAAAAAACATGCAGTCAACACTAGAAGCAGGTAGCTGCATTAATGCTGCTTTTACTGGTTCTTTTCGACGCTCTGGAGGATTTGGGAGTGGAGAAATGGGGAACTGTGTTGTTTTTAACCTCTCAAGGAGAATGCAAGAGCTGATGGATAATGTGAATTCTGTTGAGGAGTTTCCATGTGGAGATGCTATAGAGTCCTGGGAATTGCAGCAGAAATGGCGCAAGATCAAGATACAGAAGTTGAAGATGTTTTCTGAAAACTTAAAATTGCTGAAAGATGAATGCAACTTATTACTGAAAAGTACGGACATATCAAATGGCTATTACAGGTTCTAGAATATCAGGGTTAGTTTTTTCTTGCAAGTTTTGTTCATGAACTTTATATTTGTGTCGGCATTATGAAATTTGTTTTTGGGTTTCCCCTAGTAAATATCAATCCTCTCATGTTTATATGAATTTGTAACTGCCATATATACTATGGAAATTGACATAATTTTTTGCCTTGTGCTGGAGCTAATTTAATCAGTTATTGACATGACTGTACTCCAGCTAAGGTGGAATACACGACTTTTCATACAAATTTGTACAATCTCGATTCATGTCTATTCACACTAATGTGTTAATCTTTATTCATGGCATTTTGATGCAAATGCGTACAATCCCAATTATTTGGCATTTAATGAAAATTGTAGAGTCTCAATTCATCGATTTCCATTTATGTGTACAATGTTATGTTATTGGATATACGCTCTTAAGGTCTCCTGCACTGGGCACCGGATATGGCTGTTCATGGGCTCGCCTAGGATACGTACGAGGGCATATGTAGGCATGCTGAGTACAAAAAGTAACAATGAAAAAAAAACATTTTAAAATTTTTGTTTTTGCATCTAAAAATTTAAAATCCGAAAATGCTTCTAAAATCATTTTGCTCTCTTCATTCTCGCTTTTGCTTATTTTGACATTTTGAAGGGCACCTCATATATAGCATACAATATAATATTGAAACTTTAAACTATAAATTGAAATTTAATATTTATCTTTATCACAAATTCAGCATTTGATGTTGATCAATGATGAAGAATTATGCTACTACATGTATTTGGTTTTACAATTTTATATATTTCTATTTCTATTTATAAACTCAATCATATTGTGAAGAAAAAATTGCCATACCTGCAACACTCATATCCCATACCGTCACTGACAACTTAGGTACAATATCTTTATCCAAACTCTGTATTCATTTACTATAAGTGACCTCTGGTTCCAGATGACATTGCTATACATTTGGAAGAATCAAAGTCTTTTTTTTGTCTCAGAATGAAGTCCATTGGCTGCCAGCTAATAAGCAATGCTTGGTGTTTTATTCAGATATTTTCAAAAATAGGAGCCTAGAGAACAGCTTAGAAAGTTCATAAAAAATGCACAGTCAAAACTAGAAGCAGCTAGCTGCCTTTACTGGTTCTTTTCGGCCTTCCGGAGGATTTGGTAGTGTGGAAATGGGGAGCTGAGTTGTTTTTAACCTGTCAAGAAGAATGCAAGAGCTGATGGATGATGTGAATTCTGTTGAGGAGTTTCCATGTGGAGATGCTATAGAATTCTGGGAATTGCAGCAGAAATGGCACAAGATCAAGATGCAGAGGTTGAAGACATTCTCTGAAAACTTGGAATTGCTGAAAGATGAATGCAAGTTATTACTGAAAAGTGTGGACTTATCAAATGGCTGTCACAGGTTCTAGAATATCAGGGTTAGTTTTTTCTTGCAAGTTTTCTTGACAACTTTATTATTTTGTCAGCATAATGAATTTTGCTCTTGGGTTTCCCCTAGTAAGTATCCAATCTCTCTTATTTATATCTTGAAGTTATATAGCCTAATTGCCTTACAACATCTTGAGATACACATTGGATACAGCAGCAGGCTGACTGAGGTTGGAGATCTTGCCAGTTGTATTTCTTTGAGAGAGATTTATGTTCCTTGCCCATCTCTCTTGAAATTTCCCAAGATAAATGGCTTCCCATATTTGGAGAAAGTGAAGTTTCAAGAATTATCTGTGATCGGCCCACTCGATTGGGGAGCATGTGTAAAGGTTCATGGTATTGCCTTTGAGTGTTGCTGGAAGATGATTTACATATTGTGGATTGATGGCTTTTCCAACCTATCCAAAATTGTTCTAAATATGTGTGATCATGTGAGGAAATGTTCAAAATAAGAAGAGTCAAGTGTCCTTGAGATACACGAGTTGTCCATTAGAAGATCCCTAGGCAGCAAGGCATTTAATGTGTTGTGGTGGATTGAATAATCTTCCCTTGTGGCATATCGTGGACTTTTCACGCTTAAAACGTCTTTCAATTTGACTGTGCTTAAATTATATGATTATGATATAAGTGAACCATTGGATATTACTTGTCGTAGCATGTTGGAGGATGTTTGCTTTTTTTACATTTCAATATCTAAAAAGATTTCCCAACTTGTCTTCATGGAGGAAGTCGAAGAAATTATGTTTTTGTAATTGCTGGTGCACCTGAGCTCCTCCCCATATTGGGGGATGCTATGAAATACAGGTATTTCATGTACTCTACAATGATATGTTTGGAACTACCATTGTGAGTCTTTATAAGAGAAGTGGTAATAAGAATAATTGTGATACATAGAGGTCCAGAGTTATCATCAAGGGATCATGAAGTGTTATGGAACATACTCTCAAAGTCCTATTGATCAATAGATTGATGCAATATATTGTGGAAGTCACCTATAAACATCATTATTGACCCCTGGGAAAGGTTTCCTTAAATTGAAGCATGTGGGTAGTTTCAAAATAACCATTGCTTAGAGACATCAATTTTGAACTTGAACATACTATAGGTTATCCCGAGCATTGGGTGAGAGGAGATTTCCCATAGGTGTTACAAGCAATTGGCTAAGGCTTTACAAGGATTGGATTCGTCCATGATGGAAAAATGAAAGTGACTTCGGATTGATCTTAAGTTGCCAAGGTGACATTGACATTCATTGGAGCAGCTTATATTGGGAATGATGTTGATAAGTGTTTGCTCCTGAATAATGAAATAAGAATTTTCTGATTATTATATCTTCGGTATTATCTTTATTTGTTTTGTGGTCAACCTCTCATTTGTATTTCTCTATGTACTATAAGAGCAATTTGTCCTGTTCTTTTTCTTTGTTCGTTGAGGATGTTCTTGCAAGTAGAGAAGAATGATGCATTGGGAATGTCATTCAGACATTTTTGCGGGTGATAACATTTGGGATAATGAAACTAAGACAAGGGGCTCTTCCAATGAGAGGGAGAAAATTGCTATGGGATTTTGTTCAAATATCATGACGATCATATAATTGTTTGGTCAAGGACTTGATCTTATGATAGTGGCTCCCAAGTGGTATTGGAACGAAGAGTGATACATTGGGAATGTTGCTGAATCATTTTTGTGGGTGATAACATTTGGGATAATGAAACTAAGACAAGGAGCTCTTCGAATGAGAGGGAGGAAATTGCTATGGGATTTTGTTCAAATATCACGATGATCATATAATTGTTTGGTCAAGGACTTGATCTTATGATAGTGGCTCCCACCGAGGTGGTATTTGATCGAGCACCTTCTGCCACATAGAATCGTGTAGATAATAAGAGACTTTTGAAACAAGATATCTTAAATGATTGGGATTATGAGCGTCCTTCCATATCAAGCGGGAGCTTGACATTTCATGAGAGGCGACCTTGGATGAAGAGTTTAGGAGGTTGATACATGTACTAGATGCTTCATAAGGGAACCACATAATCTTAATATCTATTGTTGCCAAGCCTGTGGATAAATCCATAGTTTAGTACATTCACTCATGTTACTATGAATAAAGGTATGCTTCTATGATACAGGGAGCAGATAGAAGATATGCTTATGTTGACTTTTGAGGATTTTGGTCATATTGATTCAGAGGGAGTAGACCATGTCGAGATGGATTCTCTAGTTATCAAGAATGTAGTAGTCAGAGGACTATGATTCATGACATAAAGTTCCATGTATGTAGGCTAGAAGGCCTTTATGTGGACATCTTGACTATAACATTCCTAGATAGATAGATTCTTGTTGAACCAAAGAGCATGACACGACTTTTTGCCAAGAAGTCAGAAGATTGATATGAGATTCAGAGGGAGTCTGACAGTTTATCATAAGCAATTTGGATGAAAAGGTCTTCAAATTGTTATTTGCTAAATGAGTTCTTCTCTGTGAGGGAAAAGTTTGAGGTGAAATTGCTTGTAATGCTTTATTCCCAGTGAGAGAGGAGTTTGAGGTGAAAGCCCTTGTTCCACCCTCTGGGAATATCCATGGCGGATTCACCCTCTGATATGGTTCATGGCGGATATCACGTGAGTTACTATATTTTTTTGTAGAAACATATGAGAAGTGATGATCTTTTATTGATGTTTTGATTGTGGTTACTATTGTAAGTTGACCATCTTAACAATAGTTTGACTTGCTGTCATGATGTATATCATTGGTTGATGTCAATGGAGATCATGATAGTACATATCTCATAGATAATTCTTGAAGTTATCATACTGAGATATGACATGGTGTTTACTATGAGGCGTAGTATTGGAGACACCAGGTGCATATATTTTCCTTGGTAGTGTATGCGTGAAAATGCGGCCTATACTAACACACACACTTCAACACAGTCCTTATTTGCGGATTCATCGTGGAATGAACATTGAATTGTACATCCGAAATTTGCCCTGCAAAGCGACCTGTTGCCTTCTATCTAAAGGGATTTTGCCTGTTAATATCCTCAGAATCGAGGTGTAGGCAACCAGACCCTCTAAGAACGAAGGATTTGACAATGGAATTAAGCTAAGAATGAGTATACGAATTAATCTAAGAAAATGAAAGATGCAATGTAATCTAAGAACAAATGAAGCAAACTAGATTAAGCATATGCATGATTAAACTAAAATGAGATTAAACTAAAAATGAGAATGTGTGCAAGAAATGGAAGTAAATATGAGCATGAATTTCAACAACAATTCGATAGCAAATCCATTCATCCTCCCTCAAATGAAGAGATGAGGGTCTCTTAAATAGAGTTTCTTGGAATCCATCAACGGTTGAGATCGATTCAGATCAACGGTCAGGATTGAAGATGAGTTTCAGTCATAAAGGAAGATTCCCAAGTTAAAGGGAGTTAACAGACTTAATTTGAGATAAATAAGGAGTTAACTGTTTTAATTTGAGTAGAAAAAGGAGTTAACTGTGTTAACTCATTTTTGATCAATAGTGAACTGGAAATTCCCCTTTTTTGAACTGAAGAGAGATTTTGTTGAGATATTTAATTTAATAAAATGAAATATGCTCTCATAATTACTTTTTCTATTTAATTAAATAATCTTTAATTAATTAGAGACACTTTTGTTTAATTAAATAACTTTATTTAATTAATTAGGAATGTCTTCTCATTTAATTAAATAACTTTGTTTAATTATTTAGAAGTAAGTACTCTATTTAATTAAATAATTTCTTTTAATTAATTAGAAATACCTTTCTCATTTAATTAAATAATTACATTTAATTAATTAAGATAGGCGTATTTATTAAATTAAATAAATTTAATTCCATAGTATATTAGCCTTAGGATATAATTTAATTTAATTAAAGTATAAATACTTAATAATTAGATTAAATATTAATCAAGTAGGTTTAATGCAACTAATATGAGTACGTACTATAGGAATTAAATAAGAAATATGATGAATGCAGATTAGGGTTTTTTTGCATCTGACAATTAAGTCAAGTAGCGAATAGCAGAATGAGAATTGCCTATTAGAATAGGACTTTGGAATTATCAGAAATAGACTAGAATTGGTATAACGGCAATGAGCCAATTTTGGGGTATTACATTTTGCCCCTCTTTGAATGAATGTGCGAGCAACACGTTCAATTCAAAGATAATCAGAAAGCATGATGTGAACATGAGATTGGTTCCGAAGGTGATGACACGGAGACCAATTGATAAGCTTTTTAAGGAACTTCTCTAGAGCAGAGCTTAATCCTAAGGAATTCAAGCAGAGCACTTAGATACCTAAGATCGATAGCATTTAAAAGACTATCTTCAGAACGAAGCGTAATCTTTAAGGATCTAGACAGAATGTCTAGATACCTAAAATTGATAAGCATTTAAAAAGTTTCTTCATAACGAAGTTTAACCTTTAAGGATCCAGATAGAACACCTAGATACCTGAAATTGGTAGTATTTAGAAGATTATCTCCAGAACGAAGCTTAACCTTCAAGGATCCAGATAGAACACCTAGATACCCGAAATTAATAGCATTTAGAAAGTTATCTCTAGGACGAAGCTTAACCTTCAAGGATCCAGATAGAACACCTAGATACCCGAAATTAATAGCATTTAGAAAGTTATCTCCAGGACGAAGCTTAACCTTCAAGGATCCAGATAGAACACCTAGATACCCGAAATTAATAGCATTTAGAAAGTTATATCCAGAACGAAGCTTAACCTTCAAGGATCCAGATAAAACACCTAGATACCCGAAATTAATAGCATTTAGAAAGTTATCTCCAGAACGAAGCTTAACCTTCAAGGATCCAGATAGAACACCTAGATACCCGAAATTGATAAAAGACAACAAGGTCTCATTAGAGTCATAGAATTATCCCTAGAATGAGGTTTGATCCTCAAGAGTCGAGGTTTAGACTGTCCCAATACCTGTCCATCGAACTCTGAGAAGAGTTGTTATAAGGTTGATCAATTGATGAAAAGATAAGATAGATGGCAGAAATGTCAGATAGAAGGGAACAAAAAGCCCCAAGTGATGAGATGCCCCAAGTGACGAGATGCCCCAAGTGGCTAGGACATAAGATGGGAACTAAATGCCCTGAGCAATAAGTATTTAATGATGTAATCATCATGCCCCCTCGGGAGCAAAATCGAAAGATGACACACCAGAAATATGATTTGAAGCAGTAAAGTTGACTTCAGTTGACTATTTTCAAAATGAATTTTGAAAATATGGAGAATGTAAAGTTGAAAAGATTCCAAGAATTATAAAGTATCAGAAAGATTGACTGCACAAGCGTTCGATCACATTGGTCCCTAAAATTTTAAAACGCATTTTTAAGGCTTTTGGGTGTGTCAGATCTCGAATTTGATCCCGAAAATGGATCCAAAATGGTCCAATTAGCCAAGGGTGCGATTTTTGCGCAAATCCGAGCACTTTGAAAAATTTGGTCAACACCTATATAATGGCTTGAAGGGTCATTTTCAATTCATTTGTGCTTTTGTCTTTTAGTGATTTTGAGCTCTGATATAGACATGGCAGTGAACTTGAGATATCATCATTTTGAGCGCTCCAGACGACACAGCCGGCCAGCAGACTACGGACCACCGGTGAGTCATCGATCTCCCATCTTCGTACTTTCGATTACACGTTTTTCAAGATCATTTATGCACGTTTTTAGCATGTTTTAGGATGTGCAATTCTTTCTTCGCGCGAGACCGATCTCTTCTCGCGCGAAGATATTCTTTCTTCGCGCGAAGAAACAGGATGTGCTGTTTCTTCGCGCGCGGTTGGAATATCTTCGCGCGAGGCGATTTTGGCTTCGCGCGAAGATGTAGATTCTTCGCGTGTGGCAAATCCTGTTTTGCACGAGATCCTCTTTTCTCGCGTGAGACGATCTATCTTCGCGCGAGGAGATCCATTTTTCGCGCGAAGGAGAGTTTCTTCGCGCGAGGAGAGAACTATTTCGCGCGAAAGCATATGTATTCGCGCGAGATTTCAACAATCTTGCGTGAAATTCTGTGCCATTTTTGTAATTTTTGCATTTAGAAATCACATTGTATTTTGTTTTGATGCTTCGATTCGACTTGATACTGATCGTTTGTTTATCATTTTTTTTTGTTGTGCGTGCAGGAGGTATTCAGAGACGTATCATTTAGATCTCATTATCCGCCATATGGAGAGTTATTGCGGAGTTTGGATGACGCAGATCGGGCACACATTGCCCGATTGGGTTTGTCTTCACTATGCCGGATTCTAGCCGTGATGGTGAATCACGGTTTACTGACTGCATTGGTAGAGCGTTTCCATTCGGAGACGAACACATTTCATTTGTCGATGGGTGAGATGACCATCACACTAGAGGACATATGGAGGATCTTGAGGATTCCCTTTCACGGTGCCTGGGTTGTATATGATACAGTGCCTCGATTAGGGACAGAGGCACTATCCATTGTTTTTGAGAGAGAGCTACCGAGGGGCAGGGCCATCAGCTGGGATGAGCTGATGCATACTTATGGACCTACACACAGGTTAGCATCTGTGTTGGGTATTTTCTTGAGCTGCTTCCTATGTCCTGACAAGGGACAGCATGGGTTGGAGTGTGGATGGGGTGTTATGCTCCGTAGGATGGTTGAGGCACCTGAGATCTTTGGGTGGGGTCAGTGTATGTTGGCCCATCTTTTTCATGAGATGCATGAGGTCGTCTTCCATGAGAAGAAGACCATGGCAGCAGGTGTTTATGTGTTACAGATCTCGGCCTGGGAGCATCTCCCTGTATGTAGACCGATTTTTGAGGATTCTCGGGAGCCCATGGAGCCCTATATTTGCAGATATCGAGGGCATATTACCCAGGCCCACCTGGGTAAGATTGAGCATTGGCGGGCACATCTCGATGACCTAGTGTCTGTTATATGGCGACCCTGGAGAGAGACAGAGGATTGGGATGATGCTCCGAGAGAGCTGCCCTGGATGTTTAGTTCTCGACCGCTGGCAGGCAGGACGACATCTGTCATAGAGAGATTTGTCATCTCTCGAGTGTGGCGACAGTATGGTAGACCACAGGACATTGCGGCTGAGTACTGTGCCTATGCCAGGGTACAGAAGGATATAGAGCGGCGATGGCCTCCACGGATGGATCCAAGACGATCCATGATAGATATTCGTAGTTTGGTTGCAGTTTAGTGGGACTACCTGCCAGAGGTAGTAGATGCTGGGATGACGCCTGCATATCAGGCATTTTTGATGAGCCATCCATTCCCACGCTTCACAGATCCCTTAGGGATGGCAGGGCAGGTACAGGGGCAGGGACAGGGATCACAGCAGCAGCAGGCACAGCCACAGGTGCCACCACAGGTCCAGCACCGGGTGCAGCAGATGCTTATACCCCCACGGCAGATGGGATCAGACCCAGGTGCTGGGGGTAGTGGAGCAGGACACAGTCGGCGGAGGAGGCAGAGGACAGAGGAGCAGGTTCTTCAGCAGGAGGTCCCACAGCGGCAGGCACCTCCACCTCAGCATGCACCAGAGATGGTCGATGAGGATATGCCGGATCAGCCGGTAGGTGGAGTACAGGACGCGGTATGGCGGTACCGAGAGCGAGTTCGTGCAGCCACCCGACAGTTGGGAGAGTTGCAGATTGTAGTGGCAGTCAGGGATGCGCAGCTGGTAGAGAGACAGAGAGAGACAGATCGCCAGAGAGAGCGCGTGGAGGCTGCAGAGTGGAGGCTAGAGTTGGCACAGGATGAGATTCACTTCCAGTCTGCTCGAGCCTCATATTATTATGTTGCATACACTAGTGCAGTACCTGATGAGACATTGCAGGTGCAGCGATTCTCTCAGTACGCACGAGAGTCCGGAGGTGCACGACCTCTTGTCAGGCTGGATATGCCACCACCGCCTCCACCACTTGTTGCCCCTGTCCCTCCTGCTCCTCCCGGAGGCGAGGGTTCGGGACAGAGTTAGATGCTCTGTGCCTGACTTTTATTTTGATCTCTGGCTATGTATCGATTGGTGTGCCAGCACCAGATGTATCATTTTTGATCGATTGCGCTCGAGTAGCGCCCATTTTATTTGTATTGACCCATTCTTTGATATATACATATACGAGATTTTGAGCCGAGTATTCCTGTGTACATGTCATTGTCTGTTTTGTTTTGCTCTGATGTTCATGAGATGTATGTTTAGATAGAACGTATATGTATGAACTAACATCTGACATAGTTTTGTGCGTTTTTTATTTGACAGTCACAAGTATTCCATCTAGGAACGAGAATCGATGAACCAAACGCTTGTGCAACCGTGGAGGAATCTGATGCATGTGGAGTATGAATAGGATTACCGTCGAATTGCGTGCTAATGCCAATGAAGTATGCAAGACTATGATAAATGCAGCCTTAGGTCTGGTCACCAAGCCTCGATGATTTATCATCATTGGATATAAAACAAAGCTCGTATGTTACACAACTTCCACTGACATTGCAATCATGAAAATATGAATGTAACATACGTTATTGGAATGTCGGGGTTAAATGTAAGCATTCGAGGCACAAGAAGCCAGAATGACCAGAACATTTGTCCCTTTTAATGTAACAAGTTAACATAAGCATCAAAGCATGAATGCTAGGATGACCTGAATGTTGCTTGTATGACAGGCACACCAAACACACGGGAGATTCCTCTTATGCAAAGTATTCAATATTCATGCTGTCCGCAACGACCCTTGCGTTCGTAACCTGAGACAGAAGTGTGCTAAATATACTCGCAGTGACCCGTACGTTCACTTAATAGGACGAGTATCAATATGTACTATAGCATGAAGAGTTCACTCCAACAAACAAGGAGAAGAACCAATATCGTTGACATATCTGTATAAAAGGAGTCGAGGTACACACGGCCATCCAATACGGAATGGAGGCTCTTATAGTGGACACCCCTCTTATAGGAATGTATCAACGTATTGGAACTAAACCGCAAACAAAAAACATATGAAAAGATCATGCCTCCAGTCATTACTTCTCTAGTCGGAGATGACATCATCGATGTTGCTCGAGGAGATATGATAAAGCAAAACAAAGCAATAAGAGAAAATGCTCAGAAGATCCAAACAAGTATATCATTGAGATTAATGTTTTCGGGATGATGTCAAGTGTCAATGTCCAGAATATGTAAGAAAGAAATCTCTTCAGTAGGGTGACAACAGTGGGCAGACGCACTCAGAACAACTGGTGACTGTCACGAAGGAGATTCTATGAGGAAAATCTCGAAAAGAGTGACACTGGTGACAGTAGGCAGACGCAGTCAGAACAACTGGTGACTGTCACGAAGGAGATTCTATGAGGAAAATCTCGAAAAGAGTGACACTGGTGACAGTAGGCAGACGCAGTCAGAACAACTGGTGACTGTCACGAAGGAGATTCTATGAGGAAAATCTCGAAAAGAGTGACACTGGTGACAGTAGGCAGACGCAGTCAAAACAACTGGTGACTGTCACGAAGGAGATTCTATGAGGAAAATCTCGAAAAGAGTGACATTGGTGATAGTGGGTAGACGCAGTCAGAACAACTGGTGACTCTCACAAAGGAGATTCTATGAGGAAAATCTCGAAAAGAGTGACATTGGTGACAGTAGGCAGACGCAGTCAGAATAACTGGTGACTGTCACGAAGGAGATTCTATGAGGAAAATCTCGAAAAGAGTGGCACTGGTGATAGTAGGCAGACGCAGTCAGAACAACTGGTGACTGTCACGAAGGAGATTCTATGAGGAAAATCTCGAAAAGAGTGACACTGGTGACAGTAGGCAGACGCAGTCAGAACAACTGGTGACTGTCACGAAGGAGATTCTATGAGGAAAATTTCGAAAAGAGTGACACTAGAGGGGAATGCCCTCGACCTATGACAAAACTCAGTCCATGGATACATGAGCAGGACAAGCAGGAAAGCAAAAGCATGAAAGTGACTAACAAGAGGCGCCTGTTTACTAGTTTCTCACCTTCTTGGATTTTTTATTTTTATTTTTTTATTTATTTTTATTGTTAGGACTTTTTCTGATTTTTAGGATTTTTTCAGGACATTTAGATATGTACAGAGAGCTTGCTGAGATTGAATCAACTGAAAAACCGCTTCAGGTGGAGAGTGTTCATAGGCTCTTTAAGCACTTCTCCTTCAGTTGTAGAAAGTTGATAGGCGCCAGATCCATATACTGCAGTAATGATGTAAGGACCTAGCCAGTTTGGTTCAAACTTTCCCTTTTGCATTCGTTGTTGTTGATTCTTAGGATTCTCTCTTAGGAAGAGATCACCCAGCTGGAAGTCACGTGGCCTAATCCTCCTATTGTAGCTTCGCGCCATTCTTTGTTGATATGCTCGTAGATGATCACAGGCCACTTGTCGTCGTTCATCTAGCAACACAAGTTCTTGAAGTCGGGCTATCCTACAGTCATCATCTGTGATAAGGCCTTTCATAGAGATTCTCAAGGTAGGAATCTCAATCTCTATCGGGAGCACAGCATCTGCCCCATATACCAACGCAAAAGGAGTTGTGCTCGTTGGAGTTCTAATGCTTGTTCTATATGCCCACAGGGCTGGATTGATCTGGAGATGCCAATCTCGCCCTAACTTACTGACTGTGCGATAAAGAATTTTGAGAATTGCCTTATTTGATGCCTCACCTTGCCCATTACCCTGGGGGTAATAAATGGAAGACCAATGTTGTGTAATTTTAAATTTCTTGCACAGTTCCTTAAGGTCTTTATTTTTGAATTGTCCTCCATTATCAGTAATGATTGAGGACGGTATACCATATTTACAGATGATGTAGTTTGTGATAAAAAGCGCTACAGTTTTGCCATCAACAATTGTGAGAGGGACTGCCTCTACCCATTTCGTGAAATAATCTGTAGCGGTGATAATGAACTTATGTCCATTAGAAGAGGTTGGGTGAATCTGCCCTACCAAGTCAAAGGCCCATTGTTGAAATGGCTATGTTGAAGTAGAGGGAATCAACTCTCTAGCTGGAGCGTGAATGAGATTCTCGTGTAGTTGACACTGTTTGCAGGACCTAGCATATTTAATAGCTTCTTGCTCCATTTTAGGCCAGTAGTAACCAGCACGAAGGAGTTTGCGAGCTAGTGTTAGGCCATTGGAATGAGATCCGCAAATGCCTTCGTGAACGTCAATTAGTGCACGTTTGGACTCGTCGGGTTCTAAACACCTAAGGAGTGTTCCGTCAAGACCTCTCCTATATAGATCGTCAGCAATAATGACATAATGTGAAGCGTTACGAATTAGGTAACGTTTCTCATTCCGGGTCAGACCTTTCAGAATGGTTTGATTACGAAGGTAGGAATAGATGTGATGGTAGCGGGATGATTCTTGTCTTATAATAGAATAGATCATCTTGGAATCAGGTGTGTCATAGGCTGGGTAGTGTAACGCTTCCACCAAGAACTCGTGTCGGAGATCATTTTTTGGCATTTGTAGAAGGGAAGCCAGAGTGGCCATGGCATCAGCCGCTTTATTATCTGCACGTGGAACCTGTTGGAAGGTGATGTGTGCAAAATATTTCGTCAAGTCATCAACCATGTGCTTATAAGGAATTAGTTTTTCATCCTTTGTTTGATACACATCATTTACTTGGTTGATGACAAGCTGGGAGTCACCGAAGATATCCAATTGATCTACTCTCCATTCAGCTGCAATTTTCATACCATTGATCAAAGCTTCATATTCAGCAATGTTATTTGTACAAGGAAACAGAATCTTGTATGCTTTGGGCAATTAGTATTTCTGTGGTGTGATGAAAAGCAATCCAGCACCTGATCCTTGTTGTGTGAAGGATCCATCAAAGAACATAACCCATGTATGGTTAGTGAGTGTTAGAATTGACTCATCTGGAAAATCAATGTTTATTGGTAGGAGACTCGGTATGGGTGCCTCAGCTAGCTGGTCTGCAATTTCCTGTCCCTTTATAGCTTTGCGTTCAACATATTGGATGTCGAACTCACTTAGTATCATGACCCATTTAGCCAATCTTCCTGTGAGAGCTGCCTTACTGAGTAAATACTTTAAGGGATCTATTTTAGCCACAAGCCGTGTAGTGTGGGCAAGCATGTAGTGTCTCAACTTTTGGGAAGCAAAGACAATTGCCAAGCAAGCTTTCTCAATAATACTGTAGTTTTTCTCATAAGAGACCAATGTTCGGCTCAAGTAATAAATAGCTCTTTCTTTGTTATCATTGTCTTCCTGAGCCAACAGGATTCCCAAAGATGTTTCAGTAGCTGAAATGTATAAAAGCAAAGGTTTCCCATGCATAGGAGGCATCAGGATTGGTGGATTGACAAGATACTGTTTAATCTGTGTTAAGCTTTGCTCACAATCCTGGCTCCAATTGAATTTCACACCCTTATGTAAAGTCTTTGTGAAGGGTTGTGATTTATCTGCCAATTGTGAAATAAATCTGCGAATAGATTGAAGCCTTCCTTGTAGTCCTCTCATCTGACTGATGTTTCGAGGTGGTGGCATGTCCATTATTGCTTGTACTTTTTCTGGATCTACTTCAATTCCCTTTGCAGAAACAATATATCCTAACAGTTTTCCTGATGTGACACCAAATGCACACTTCTTAGGATTGAGCCGAAGACTAAACTTTTCCATACGATCTAGGATTGGTCCCAAATCGTGCAAATGGGTATTGCGTTTAGCGCTTTTGACCAAAGTATCATCAAACATAGTCCTCCATAGTTCTATGCATCATGTCATGGAAGATTGTAGTAACAGCCCGCTGATATGTAGCTCCAGCATTCTTTAAACCAAATGGCATTACATTCCAACAAAAGGTTCCCCATGCACATGTGAAGGCTGTTTTCTCTTGATCTTTTGGTGCAATTTTTATCTGATTGTATCCAGAAAAACCATCCATAAGTGAGTACATCTCATAGCCAGCTGTCATGTCCACAATCATATCAATATTAGGGAGTGGGAAGTCATCTTTAGAACATGCCAAGTTAAGATCACGGAAATCTGTACAAACTCTGATAGACTTATCATGCTTGGACACAGGGACAATATTGGATATCCATTCAGCATAATCAATTGCACGAATGAAACCAGCCTTCAGAAGTTTCTCCAATTCGGCTTTGACTAGCAATGCAACATGAGGATGCATTTTGCGGAGCTTCTGTTTAACTGGTTTTATGCCTGGCATTATGGACAAGTGGTGCATAATAAGATCAGGATCCAATCCTGGCATGTCAGAATATGTCCAGGCAAAATTTATTTTCTTTCCCTTGAAAAAGGAAATGAATTGTTCCTTTTCTTCAGTTGACAATGATTGAGCCAAATGTATCACATGAGGATGTTCTTCTGTGCCTAGGTTAATCGGCTGTGTTGGCTCTATTAACACTGATGATCTCTCCTGAAAGTGACTGGGAAGGACATCAAATATCTCATCTGCAGGCGCCTCAGAGAGGTTTTCACCCTTGGATATGTCTTTTGTTTTTACTATTTTTGGATCCGACACTGCCACAATGTGGTTTTCACCATCGGACCTCTTGCAATTTTTCTTTTTAATTATGTGACTAAGATATTTGGTCGGCCTCGGTCATGTTGACGCTCTGCTCATTGGTGGAAGACGTTACAGGTTCGATAGCGTTTAGGTAACAGGCAAGAGTATAGTCATTCTGGAACGTGGGGACTTCGTTAGATGCATTGGGGTTCCAGTCTATAAGCTCGAGATGTGCGAGTGAGAGAGTAGTGGCTGGTTCAATTGCGTTCACAGTATAGTTATTAAATGCGTGGACCAACAATTCGAGACCTACGGCGACGTCACCCACAGTTGTATTCAAATGTCTCGGAGTACGAACATTAGTAATTGATGAATCTAAGACACTAGTTGGACTAGACCCCTGTGACCTATCCCTAGACGTTTCACTCACTTCGATTTGATTTTCATAGACATGCACTTGGTCAATGTCTTTATCAGTAGTCGCTTCTGAAAGATTGTCAAATTCATATTCATGAGAATCGGTGCTACATGGTGAGAGACTATAGAACTCCCCAACAGTGATAGGGACATACTCTCCTTCAGCCTCTGGATTCTTACACAAATACTCAACATGACATGACTGACTAGATTCTCCCTTTTCTGAATGATATTCGAGTTGCTCAGTATTGTCCTCAGAAGAATCACTAGTATCATCCAGAGTGCTAACACGTGGCACAAAGTCATCTGGCTCAGCAAAGAATTTAGCAAGATCATAAGGAATAGGATGAGGGTAAGAATCCTCATCATCAGATTCTTCCTTTTGAGTACCTGATTCAGATTGTGACTCATTTTCAAATGAACTCTCAGGTACAGGTATGAATTTATTGGATCCCAAATGGAAAGGGACCTTCTTGAACCCTAGGCTAGTTGTGTCACTGTTGCTTCGAGCTGTTGCTTTGACAGGATCTATTAAACCATTGTTATTGCACCCAATAGGGCCAGTTCCCTTGTAGCCAAAACACTTCATAAGCTTAAGACCAGGTCCATACTTCTTAGGAGTGATTTCTCGAACTTGTTCTGTTAGGTCTACTGGAGACTCTTCTTTGTAAAGCCATGCAGCAATGGCTCTGTTTTCGCTTTCATCTTCTAAGGGAACTGTAGCTTTGACAAAAGAACCATTAAACTTGGTATGAGGTGTCAATACGAATGGCTTCTTTGCTAGTGAGGGTCTCCCAAAATGTCGAGGGGATTCTGGAATTGATGTTAATGATAACACTAGTTCCATGTGGTACTCTCCCATACCAGTTTCTTTCAATTTAAATGACTGCTCAATTTGTTTCAGCTTATTGTTGTGACAATCAGTAGACTCACGGTTAGCAGGGACGAAAGATTCAGCAGCTTTGAGCATATTGCAAGTGTAGCTAGTAGTTGCTGGAATATTAACTTCAGAGCCATGAAATGGGAATTTAATGCATTGGTGGTATGTGGATGGCACAACGCGCATCTCATGTATCCATGGCCGTCCTAACAGAATGTTGTAGGCTAAGGGAATGTCGAGCACCTGACAGGTGACATCCCTTTCGACAGGACCGACACGAATTGGTAAAGTCACAAGACCTAGTGACTTTCGTTCTACTTCATCGTATGCTTTAATAGTGATCTTTCGTCGAGGATCGATAGAGTCCTCAGAATAACTCAATTGTCTAAGCAAAGCTGCAGAAACAATATTTAGGCCAGCGCCATTGTCAATGAGTACCCGACGAACACGTGTCTGGTGGATCATAACCTCAATGTGTAGAGGCTGATTGTGTGGGTGATTCAGTGAGTTGTCATCCTCCTCGGAGAAGGTCATAAGATGAGGTGAGGTCAGGTGACCTACCATGGATTGAAATCGTTCAAGATCAAGATCCTGAGGAACGTTTGTCTCAGTGAGGGCTCTGTCCAGAATTTGCTTATGAGCGGGTGAGATTTTAAGCAGCTCAAATATAGAAATGTGAGCATTGGTTCGTTTCAATTGATCTAGAACACTATAACTGGTTACAGTAAAGTTCGTCGTGTGTTTTGCACCTTTACCGGATGGACCAGCAAGGGCTTTGTCCTTGTGTTGTTCGAGATTTGAAGTAGGAGATGTAGGACCCTTGAGCACCAATTTCACATGAGAGTGAGTAACAGCATTAGCACAGTGTTGCGAAGACGTATTATCCATGTTATTGAAAGTAGGGCCTCTCAAGACAAATGGTGTCTTGGGTTTATCGTTATCTTGTTTCCCCTTTATGGTAATAACGTCGCAGTATTCAAAATCTACAGGTTCAACCATGTGAATGACATTGTCATCATTGGAATACGTATAGTTGACCTTATTGTAGGGTTCTGGTTTCGAAGTCTCTCCTTTTTCATAAGGTGGGAAAGGCTCTTTGAACGCCTTGTGGTCCGAGTTTTTGTTATGTCCATCTACCACAAGTTCACCAGCATCAATCATGTCTTGGACTTTATGACGTAAGTTTATACAGTTGATGGTTTTATGACCCTTGTTTTGGTGATACTCACAAAATGAGGTCTCATTCCACCATGGTGGACGTGGTTGTGGATCATAGGGACGAGGGTTATCCATTGGTGAGATAAGCTTGTGTTGTAGCAATGTTTTGTAAACCATATCCAAAGGTTCTCCTAAAGGGGTATACTCTCGCTTGGGTCGTGCTGCCCATGAGTTTCTCGGTTTATTCCCAGACATTTTATTGTCAGGAGGAGGCTTCTCAGCACTTTTGGCCGCTTTGAAGCAGTCTGTGAGATTAAATGCTGCTTTGGCAGGTTTTGGTGTGACATTATCAACAACCCCATCATGTACAATTTCTCGATTCTTGTTGACATGTTTGATTTTATCCTTGTTGGAAGTGGAACCTTGTTTTGAGTCTCTCTGAAGAGTGAGCTCACCCTTCTTGACCATAAATTTTTCGATACGGATAGCCTGTGTAATGATGTCTTCAAAGGTACGCGGACCTTGTAGTTGGACTCTATACCCGAAATCAGGTAAGAGGTTATCGGTGAAAATGTCGAGCTTCTCCGTTTCTGGGATTTTACGGGAGTACTTGGTATAAAGCTGTCTCCACTGTTGGAGGAAAGTGAGAAAAGGCTCACCCACCTTCTGTTTAAGGTTGCATAGATCTCGAATATTTACAGGGTGTTGAATGTTATGAGAATATTGCTGAACAAATGAATTAGCAATTTTGTCAAACGTCTTGATGCCAGGAAGTAAATGTGAAAACCACTCCAAAGCTTGACCACCTAGGCTTCTAGGGAATAAACGCATGAGGTACGTTTGATTGTGTATAAACTCCATAGATAAAGCACCAAATTCCCGCAAGTGATCTTGGGGATCAGTAGTACCAAAGTACTTTTCATATTTGGGTAGTTCTACACCTCTTGGGAAAGGCGGCATGTTTATACTTTTGTCAAATGGAAATGAACAAAGAGTGTCCAATGTGTATGTCTTTTTAGGTTTCTCTTTCTCATGCATCATCTGAGCCAATTGGTCTTGCATAATTTTCAGTTGTTTTTGGAGTTTAGTGGTCTCGGTTTCTTCTTCACGTGTGATAATGGTCTCCACATCGAAATGTGTGGGCAGTTTAGCTCCCTCTTGGGCGAGTTTGAGAAAGTACTTTTCTTTCTCTTCGTTGAATAGGATTCCCATGACCTTCTGAAAGTTTTTGTCTCGTCAACATCTTGCTATGTGTTCAGGAAGGATTTCCACCTCTTCTTGTTCTTCATCAGTGTCATTTTCTTTCTCTTTCTCCTTGTCATCCCTAGGTTGTTCTTGATATCGACTATGGCTACCCCGTTCAGGTTCACGATTAGGCACTATAGGAACTTGTTCAGTTTCTGTATGTTGTGTTTGAAAAGGGTCCGTGGAGAAAGGGTCATACATTGTGTTTGAGAATGCAGGACTCCTACCTGTCTCAGTATCCTTTTGGTAAAAAAGATTCCCAATTTGTTGCAAATTGGGAAATGTTCGTTGATCTTGAGATGACCTTGCAGGTGAGGAAGACCGTGAAGACGCCTCACTAGCCAAACTAGATATGGATTGCGTAGCGAAAGGTAAGCTACCTCTGCTGCGATTACGACCCCTAGCACGACCACGTCTAATGTTATCAGGATAAAACACGTTGCCACTTCTGGTTGTGACAGTCATAGGCAAGGACACGAAGCTAGAACCTAGACAAGGACTATACTAAGACTGAGTCTCAAAAAGGACAAGATAGTAACAAGAATGCTGTTCACTAAGGCACAAATGGTCTGATTTAAAGGCTAAAACAGCCAGAGATTATGACCACTGCAACACAAAGTATGGCAAGCATTAAGACGAGGATGTATGAGACGAGACTAGTCAAGGTATAAGACACAAGTTTTCAATTAAGCAAAGTGTCGCTATTCCAGGACTGTTTGCAAGCAGAGAGCGATAAAGGGACGCAAAAAAGGACAGCGTGCAGGCTGCAGATAGCTAAAACAGACCCAAATTGTAAATGCTGATACAAAACTTCGTGCGAAAAACCTTTACGGGTCGCGCGAAGAAGTTTTACGGCCCGCGCGAAGATGATTATGTCTCGCGCGAAGATTAGTAACAGTTTTTAATTTCGCACTAGAATGTTTCTGTATCGCGCGAAGATGCGCAACAGAACTTTAATTTCGTGCGAGGGCAAAATGGCTTCGCGCGAGATCCAAATGATTTCGCGCGAGAGAAAAATGATTTCGCGCGAAACCAAAATGATTTCGCGCGAACGGACAGAACAGTTTCACAACAGTGACTAATTTTGACAAGATTTTTGATCGATCCAATAACCAGGCAGATAAACAGGCACGTAGAACAGCAAGCAAGTGATTTCAAGCACGTCCAAAAACAATGAGCAAGGGCAAAAGCAACCTTGCGCATGAACAATCAAGTGACTTAGTTTGTGTTTAATCCATAAGAGAGCTATTTGTGTACATTTTCAAAGAATTTTGCAATCATCGCACATGTTCCTTAGAAAAATAAAAGTTGGCTTCTCTAAGGCATTTAATAATGGTTTGACTCTGCAACTTTTATGGCTCACAGGGGTGACCCCCAATCTCGGCGCACCGAGGTTTTTACACAGTCTGAGAACTTAATCTTCAAGAGCTGCTAGGGAGATTTGACAACCCACAGTGAACCACACCCGTGGAGATTTTTTCCACAAGGACATTTATATAGCGGTTGTCACTACCATGGCGAAAATGGCTATTACCGCTTGAGGTTCCGTCATCACAGTTTTCCCTGTAGAGGGATTGTCTGCTATGGTTAACCCTCTCTAAAGGTGATCGACTCACAATAGTATACCACAAGGGGACTTAGCTTCCAGATTCAAGGTTCTGACACCTTTTCACCTTTAGCTCAATCAAAGCAAACAGATTAATCCGACACGCTAGACTAAGATTATCCCTTAAAGATCTATGATATCATCTTCCTGTGATCTATCAACCTCTCCGGAGAAAGGATGCCTTAATCAACAAGTCAAAGATTCATCTATCTACGAGATGCTCAAAGTATCCTCCCCACCCATAAGGAATCCTTCTTAGAGAGGAGTTTCACTAGGAACCCACTCCCTCAAGATCCACGAATAGTGTTCATGGGGGCTTAATTACTATGTGTGTACAGATGTTAATTCTTGAAAGCAAATCTATCTAAAAGTAATCAAAAAGCACAAGGTGGTACACTTAACGCTTTAACTAATGTGAGGTGAGTCCAAAGATGTGGAACATTTAACCCCTCACACAAGCCAAAACGAGTCCACAACTCAGAAATTAGTGAGTTCTAAAAAGCACAAAAGGGTTGCCTTGTGGAGCCTTCAACGCTTATGTCTTGTAGACCCCTCCCCTATTTAACGTGGCGCTGAGCTTGCAACCACAGGGTGGAACGAGGGGCCGGCGGATTAGCGAGTCCAATAACCCAAGATAGTTAATCAGATCTATCACTAAAGACTAAGCCTGCTAAATGAATACTAACAGAGATTACACCCTAGTATGAGTTTATGCATGTGTTGTAAAACGGAAGTACAGAAGGAAACACACAAGCTTGACACGAAAGATGTTTGTTTTAGATCCAAATGAAATGTTATCAGCTGATGAAGATTACCTGGTGATCCTCGCAACGCGCTTAGTAGATTCTTACCTGTTCTTGACAACTTTAGCACGCTTTTCCCATTATTCCTGAAACCGCTACTATGCTGTTAAAAAAAAATCAAGACAAAACACAGAAACACTAGAAATTGCTAACAGTCAACAGAAAAATCAGAAAAAACACGCAAATCAATGCAAAAAAATTTGCCTCTGTCAGCAGAGTTTCACGCGAAATTCCTGACAGTCCGCGCGAAGAAGTTTTACGGCCCGCGCGAAATCAAATCCGGCTCGCGCGAAAAAATAAAGTCTCGCGCGAAGATTTGTGCGCCGAAGAACTTTCTCGCGCAATGCGGAAAGAATCTTCGCGCGAAAATGAACAGTTTCGCGTGAAGATTCGAACCTGTACGGAACAGTACGGACAGAGAACAAAAAAATGATTAAAAAAATACAAAAAGAGGCCAGAAAAATTGATTTTCCCTGCCCCACGGTGGGCGCCAGAAATGTATGCGTGAAAATGCGGCCTATACTAACACACAAACTTCAACACGGTCCTTATTTGCGGATTCATCGCGGAATGAACATTGAATTGTACATCCGAAATTTGCCCTGCAAAGCGACCTGTTGCCTTCTATCTAAAGGGATTTTGCCTGTTAATATCCTCAGAATCGAGGTGTAGGCAACCAGACCCTCTAAGAACGAAGGATTTGACAATGGAATTAAGCTAAGAATGAGTATACGGATTAATCTAAGAAAATGAAAGATGCAATGTAATCTAAAAACAAATGAAGCAAACTAGATTAAGCATATGCATGATTAAACTAAAATGAGATTAAACTAAAAATGAGAATGTGTGCAAGAAATGGAAGTAAATATGAGCATGAATTTCAACAACAATTCGATAGCAAATCCATTCATCCTCCCTCAAATGAAGAGATGAGGGTCTCTTAAATAGAGTTTCCTGGAATCCATCAACGGTTGAGATCGATTCAGATCAACGGTCAGGATTGAAGATGAGTTTCAGTCATAAAGGGAGATTCCCAAGTTAAAGGCAGTTAACAGACTTAATTTGAGATAAGTAAGGAGTTAACTGTTTTAATTTGAGTAGAAAAAGGAGTTAACTGTGTTAACTCATTTTTGATCAATAGTGAACTGGAAATTCCCCTTTTTTGAACTGAAGAGAGATTTTGTTGAGATATTTAATTTAATAAAATGAAATATGCTCTCATAATTACTTTTTCTATTTAATTAAATAATCTTTAATTAATTAGAGACACTTTTGTTTAATGAAATAACTTTATTTAATTAATTAGGAATGTCTTCCCATTTAATTAAATAACTTTGTTTAATTATTTAGAAGTAAGTACTCTATTTAATTAAATAATTTCTTTTAATTAATTAGAAATACCTTTCTCATTTAATTAAATAATTACATTTAATTAATTAAGATAGGCGTATTTATTAAATTAAATAAATTTAATTCCATAGTATATTAGCCTTAGGATATAATTTAATTTAATTAAAGTATAAATACTTAATAATTAAATTAAATATTAATCAAGTAGGTTTAATGCAACTAATATGAGTACGTACTATAGGAATTAAATAACAAATATGATGAATGCAGATTAGGGTTTTTCTGCATTTGACAATTAAGTCAAGTAGCGAATAGCAGAATGAGAATTGCCTATTAGAATAGGACTTTGGAATTATCAGAAATAGACTAGAATTGGTATAACGGCAATGAGCCAATTTTGGGGTATTACAGGTAGGCATCATGAGACTTGATGCTAGTGCACACACCAAAGAAAATATAACTATGATGAATATCATATGGTTTATAATCCTAGTTGAATCATACTTGATGATGCTGCAAGGTAGCATCTAAATTATGTTGTCTTCTTTAATTCAAAATATTATATGGAGATGATATTTCTTTCTCATTTCTCAAGAGTACAGTATGTTCATCTTACAAACAAGCCTCCCTAGCCAAGAGGGAGTGTTAATGTTGTACTTCAGACAGATTAGTTTGATCAAGAGATTAAATTGTTCTTAATAATTATGTTTACCAATTAAACATTATTACCGACAATTAATAATTTTTTGGTCAGTTATGTACACACACACACACACATATTGTGTAATGTTATTGATATCTTGATACTTAGTAAATAATGTTATTGATCAACATAGAGACATTTTCATAGAGACATGTCTCTACACGGAACATGTCTCTTCTACCCTTATATATACATTCAGATCTGCCCTAGGAAAACATATAAGTTACAGCAGTGCTATTGCAGCAATCCTTCCTCAACACAGTTCAATTGCTTCTTGGTCTCAGACTTACAGTCCGATCCTTATATGTTGTATTCCTTCAATCTTATATTCTTTTCTGTCTTCTGTTTCAGAAATATGGTAATTCATGAGTGATGCTTAATGTAATACAAACAATCACAGTTACACTATGTATGTGTGTTTGTGAGAGGCAATAACAAATTATATATTAGCGTATTCTCATATTAGTGATCACAGCACAGAGTTACAAATTACTCTATTGTGCTTTCTTATTCGCTGGTGATAAACAGTAGACAGCCATGTATATACTTTTTTTTCTGAAGTCGAATCCTCTGTCTTATTTCTCAAATCGAAACTATTTTTTATATTCCTTTCTATTTTCCCATGCCTCTGTTCTCTCTGTTTCTTCTTTCTTTATACTTTTTGCGTACAAGGTTGTGTCTCGTGAAAAGCAGTGATTGTGTCCTTAAGAATTGATGGGTTTATTTTGAACCTATGAAAGCTTGCCAGCATGGATGGGTATTGAACTGTTGGTTTTACTCATTATTCGTTTGTTACATTGAACGATGGTGTCCACAGATGATTTGTGTATATATATTCTACATTCAGCAGCGAACAATATATGGATGAACTTTTTAAATTAATAACAATGGTGATGATAAGAATGATAATAACAAGAGTTTAACATCAACGTTTTGTATCCCATCACACTCTGTGATCCATCATCAGTATGAGAGAGCTAAAGGAGAAAAATGATAGGACTGCAGACCATGGAAGAGTAGAAGGAGGAAGGGATTAGATGGGGGAATAATAATCAAGAAAAAAAAAAGCTTTTGACCTCCTAGGAGCTTTCAGTCTCTTTGCTTCACAATAATCTCTGAAAGATAGACTCCTTATTTCATGATTTAATTTTGAGTAAGCCGTTGCTAATTTTACTGTGCTTCTTGGGAGGTGATTATTCCCTTCTTCCTCCCGCAGTGTATTCCTTCTTGGTAGAAAGGATGGGTTTTTAATTCTTGGTGTGAATGTCTTAATATTATTTTCTGAATGATTTGTATTAACGTCCCTTCTACTAGGGTGTGATCTAAGATTGTAATTGAAGCATTTCTCAAGGCTTCCATGAGGATCTGGGCTCTTTTGATTTGTTCCATTAGTGTCGTGGTTGTTATTTACATGAATGACCTCACTTCTTTGCTGATTAGTACATCCATTGTATTGGTTAGACTTTGTTACTACTTTCCCTCTTCTATTATCCTTTGAACCTTAGTTAATGGGTTCGGACCCTGGAGCTCGGGTCCGGATCCGGATTCCTCAGGGTTTGGACTCATGCTTGGGTCCGGATCCGGGTCTGGGCAGGGTCCCTAATTGGGACTGTGGGCCATAAAAGTGTTTCAGATTACATTAAAATGTCATTTAAAAAAATATTTTTAATGTATGATTTTCTTTACAATATTATCATTGATTAATGAGTGAGTATTTAATGCTTATCTTTGACATTTGGCATTGATCAATGATCAAGTAGCATTGATATATTCATACTATGAAATGACTTCGTAACTTAGTTTTACAGCTATGCATGTTTCACACACGCGCGCGCGCACACACACACACACACATGAACCTACCCATGAACCCCAATGGGATTGTTTTTTTTTGCCCGAACCCACGAACCCGAACCCCGAACGCGAATCCATTCCCGAACCCGAATCCACAACTTAGCTTTCAACCCTTTGGCTAGTTTGCATTAACTACCTTCCATAGGATGGCAAGAAAGATGCTCTGGTACCTGATGGGGCCCTATTTTTTGCAAATATTAGGGCCTTCATTTAAGGAATAATATTGGAGACTTGATACAAAATCATCATTTATGTCAAGGTTGCTCATATGTTTATAGCCTTCTATAAAGATCGATTCATTAAGAATGTCATTGCCACTATCTGATTTTTTGAAGGACAATGCCATTAATTGATTACAAAGTTACAGCTTGATAAAGGCACAAAGAAGACAAACAGCGACCAAGTGTCAACTATGAAGTCCAGGTTGCCTACCTAAGTAATGGTTTAGTATAAAATGCTATCTTCAAAGAGACTAATACCAAAAGCAAGTAAGAGGAAGTGCTTCATGATAATGAACAGTGACTAATATAACGAGAACATGACTCGAAAAAGAAAGACAATGAATATCAAGTAGAGAACAGTTCTAAGTTCTAACCATGCAAGTACAGCAGATATTTTGAGAGCAGACAATCACAATAAGAGATCATTGTTTGTGCAGCATGCAAAGAAGATGAGAATCTTGAAATGATCTTTTTTAGATCGTTTCTTATCTTACATGTGAATACACCTTTTATGTGGATGTGAGGAGATAATGGAGAGTGCACTCTTTGGGCATTTTACTTCCTAGGAATTAGTGTGAATCCTTAGATGCAACAGAGATCTGATTCTTCTGTACTGGGGGTGCAATCAGATGTTTACTAGGCAATAGCTACAGCAACATCATATCCTTCAGCAACATGCCCAGAATTTACAACAACAGTTACAGAAAAGATCATCTCCACAACCAATTTTGCAACATTCTTGTAACGATCAATAGCAAAGACAGAAAACACTATTTTGTGCCTTTCAAAGGGATGTGTTATATCCAATCTTCATCTTCGTTGATGAATATGAGTAGTAAAGAGAACGCAAGAGTGAAGGGAGCATCTATGGAAGATGAAACTGCTGACTATATCAGTCTAAGTGCAGAAGAATACAATGCACAAAACGAAATTGTTCAGATTTGTTTGCGAGCGATAACTAATCAATTACCGAGCTCTGTATTTGACACCCAAAAATAATATTGAACATTGTATATATCCGGAGTACACGAAGGGCAGAGAGAATGTGTATCTTGAATGCAACAAGGACTAGCAATTGGTATAATACGCACATCGAATCATTATAAGATGGTGATAAGTTACAGATTGATATTCAGTGAAGCCTACTCGAAAATGATTATTATCCAATGAAGTATCAAACCTGAATTGTTTTTTAAATCCAGTTAGCGATGGCCGAGAATCATACATAGTGTCAAATATGCCATGGGAGACAAGTGTATTTGAAGACACTGAGAGATATGATGACACAGAAGTATTGGAGACAATCCCAGATGTCTTTGCAAACATGGAAGATGTTGAAATATAAAAACGACATGGAAGATACAAGCAAAATATTTCAGTAGCCGCTGGGTTTTATGAATATGCTACTAACTTTGCCTGTGAGTGTATACTTTTAAAAATTAAAGTGATGACAAAGTACCAATCGTTTCATGAAGTCAATACTACTGGCAAAGTTTTTCTCCAACGATTCAATTAAAAATGCCACAATTTATTGAGAAGGTATTAAAGATTATACTAATTAAAAGTGTGAACTATGTGTTGGAATAATTAGAAGGTGCAATTATAATAAGAGGAACCAGTTCAACATGTTCAATTAAAATAATAAGAGATTTATTAATTATAAGAGTGTGTCTTTTCTTTTTAAAGAGACAAAACTTTTAGAATTAAAAGATATAAATAGAGATCCTCTTATTTGAAGAAGACGCATTCAACAAGCATTTTATAAGAAGAAGAAGAAAATTCATATGGAGGGATAAGGAGCTTAATTATGACTTTATAATATAAATTCAATTATTTTATTTTAATAATAAAATAAAATGTCTTTTGTTTATTTTTAAAAGCATGGAGATTTAAACTTCTATAAACAATTTATGTCAAATAAGTGCATGAGGCCATCTATGGCATTTTAAAACTCGATAATCGCAGATATTGTGAAATATTTAATTTTCTCCGAATCTTTGTCCAGATTGTCTCCTCGACCTTAAGAGTTAAAGCACAATCTGGACTAGTTTAGAATTGTGTATATATATTTGGTCCATTGCATTTGGATTATTAAATTGTTGACAGTATAACGGCATAGAACATTATAAAGTTGTATGTTATAATCTTCATTGTAGAACTGACTCTGTTGCCCAAATAAGCTAAAACATTGGTCTTTTATCATTGAAGTATTGGATTTATATTTGAAGTTATAAAATCTATACCTTCCTTCTTACAAACATCAAATCCATTGTTAAAAATCTTATACAAAACATTCATTTCAAACTATCACATTACTCCATATTAATTGAGTTCAGAGACTTTGCCAACTAAAGAACTCTCCAAAGCCTAAATTTGCTATAGAAAAGCTTTAAACCAAGTGATCAGGTTCAAGGAGAAGGTCTACCCGCCTAGGTGTAGCAGAGCTTGAAGTGCAGGGGAATCAAGGTGATTCTCGCTCGTTGGCCAAAATTGATTGTAGAATCCTATCAAAGACTTGGTAGGCTCTTAGATTTCCAATCTGCAGTTTTGGGAACCAACAGTACCAATTGTAATGTTCCCTGATAATGTCAGTTTAATTATTATTTAAATTATTCTCATTTCCTATTTCCTAAGTTGAATAAATAGGAAAAACATTGATTCCTCATAAATAGATGATACAAGTAGGGACGATCATCATTTGTATTGCATATTAAGTAATTTAAGTTCGTATGCTATCTATATTTCTTGTTGTTAAGCTTGAACTGCTATTTCTTTGTTATTGGGAAAGAGGGGGTCTGAATACAATTGAAGGTACTTAGAGACCGCTTGATACATCCCTCAGATCCAAGCCTTCCCTTGGGACTTTTGTCCTCAAGGATTAGAGGGGTCCTAATCCCCACCCTCTTTTGGGAACTATCCTTTTGGGATTTAGACGGGCGCTTCTTGAGTTGCTTCAACCTTCCCTTTTTCATCACTAAAGTAATAAAGAAGCCATACCCCCCCTCTCTCTGTCTCTCTCTCTCTCTCTCTATGTATATATATCCTCAACCTGTAATAGTACACATTCTAACATATTTAGAATTCTGTCTTACATGGTGTTATCCCCACCTTACAAAATAGCGATAGGAATACATACCTGTTGATGGAGTGGATTCTGAAATTACAGTTCAATTGCTTCTTGGTCTCAGACTTACCATCTGATCCTTATATGTTCTACCATCTGATCCTTATATGTTCTAATCCTTCTATCTTATATTCTTTTCAGTCTTCTGTTTCAGAAATATGTTAATTCATGAGTGATGCTAAATGTTATATAGACAATCACAGGTACTACACACACACACACACACACACGAGTCAATAACAACATTATGTATGAATATGTTCTCATATTAGTGATCACAGCATATAGTTAAAAATTACTATTGTTCTTTCTTATTCACTGGTGATAAACAGTAGACAACAATATAGATATTTAAAATCTGAAATCGATTCCACTGTCTTATTTCTCAAGTTGATACTTTTTTTTATATTCTCATTCTGTAGTCTACTAGTCATGGCCTCTATGATGGATGCTTCAATTTTGTTCAGCAAATTATTTAGCTCCATCTTTTTGTTCTGAAAAATGCATCGGTTTCTTTCCATCCAAACTTCCCAGGTTAGGATGGAGGGAGCTACTTTCCATAGGCATCTATATAAAGAGTTATTCCTAAATCAGACCAATTTTTTAGGGTATCCTTTAGGTTGTTAGGTAATGGAGAGGACCATTCTAACTTTCCCATCAACCATTGCCAACATGATGAGGAGTAGGGACATCCTAATAATATGTGTCAACAGATTCCTCATTGGCTTCACACAGTACACATTTTGAAGGGCCTTCAGATCCTATACTTCTGAACAACTCAACAGTGAGAATTTTGCACTGCATAGCAGTCTATAAGAACATGCCTGCTTTAGGTAGACACACTTTGTCCCAACACATATGCAGGGGTAGGTCTGAGTTTACTAATTGGAGCTGTCTAACAAGGGTTGCATGTCCATCTTTAGTATGGTAATTTCCAGATTTAGATGCCGTCCAAATAAGTCTATCTACACCTACTCTCGGGGTAACATCTCTAACTCCTAATACCCTATTTAATTCTTCTATTTCCTGCCTAGGTATTAGAAGATTGTCAAAGGACTTAGATTCCAACCTAGTGAGGGCTCTATCACTGGGAATTCTAAATAATCTTTCACTTGTTAACACTTAACTCCAATTTTCTTCCAATGACCTTCTAATGTTGATCAAATTGGGATTGTGTTTGATGGATGGATAACCTCCCCTACAATCTGCCTGAAACTTTGCCATTCTTCCATCTTGTATATCTAAAGTAATAAGGTCACTTATCAGCTCATTGCATTGTTCATTAAATACATATTTCGGGATCCTCTTGGAGGGCTAGCTGTTCTGAAGATGCTCTCTAGAGAATCATTATTCAAATATTTGTTCCTTAAATTTTTAGCCCATTTGCAATTGAATTCCTTATATAGTCTCCACAGAAGTTTTGCTCCAAGGGCTTTATTCCCACTTTTCAGGTTCTCTGCCAAACGCTTTTAGTTTGCATAATTTATCCCAGCCAATTCAGACCATTTTCTTCTTTTCAGATTTGCCTTGCCAAAAGAAGTTACGTATCATTTTTAATAGGTTAAGGATCAGTGCCTGAGACAAAGATGGATAGGACATTTGGTAGATTGGTAGAGCTTCTAATACTGATTTAATCATTGTAGGTATTCTTGTAGATGTGAGCCACTTGCCTTTCCAGCTATCCATTCTCCTTTCCAATTTTTCTACAAGAGGTTTCCATCATTTGTTAGTTCTTTTGCCTCTATCGAGAGTGTCTAAATACTTGTTTGGGAATAAACCTTTTTTAAAACCGAAAATTTTACAAATGGCAATTTCTTTTCTGGGAACAATATCGAGATAGAAAAATCTGATTTATCTTTATGAACTCTCCGCCCTGAGGCTCTAGAGTACTTGCGTCTGGTCTAGTACCTTTGCCTGCAAGGCTGATGTCATCCGCAAACTGCTGAGGCATGGTATTAGGTACACCTTATGTGATCTTGACTCCTTGTAATAGGTTTTGCTTTTGAGCCTTAGTCAAGGATTCTCCTAATGCTTTTGCCGTTATGATATAAAGGGAGGGTGATAGGGGATCCCCTTGTCTGAGTCCCCGAGAAGTACCCCGTAGGAGGCCTATTGGCTAGAACCAAAAAATTGGGGGTAGATATACAGCAAAAATTAACTTAATCCATTCATTGGAGAAACCAAATGCCTCCAAGCATTAAAATTTTACATAGAAATCTCCAATTGACCTTATCATAAGCCTTTTCGATATTTAATTTTAAAAGCATTCTTAGATTTGTATTGTTTTGTATGGAATGTATTGTTTCTTGAATTAAGAGTACTTTATACAGTGCGTTACATAATGATATTGGGTCTGAACTCCTCTGCGCTTTCTGCTTTGTCTTTCTTGGGTATCAGAGTAATAAAGGTGTTATTAATTTCAGTCAAGATTTTATGAGTTTCTCATACTTTCTAATGCTTCTGTCATTTCATCTCCAATAAAATACCAACTCTTGTGAAAGAAGCTTGCATTGAATCCATCCAGGCCTGGGGCTTTGTCCGGATGAAGCTGATTATGTGCAGCTTCTACCTCTGTCAGGGTAAATTTCTGGTTTAAGATTTTTTCTGGTCATTTGTGATGATTTTGGGGAGGGAGCTAAGTCGCCCTTGTTGTGCTAGAAGGTCTGAACCCTCATAATCATTTAATAGATTTTCAAAATTTAACTACTTTTGTAGATATAGTCTTGGGACTTGTTTGCACAATGTCATTGGAATCTTTGATGGTGGATATCCTATTGATTGTTCTCCTAATTTTGGTGCTATTGTGGAAGAAATTTTGTGATCCTATCTCCTTCTGCTAACCATACCTATCTGGATTTTTGTTTCCATTATGTTTCTTCCTTGTATAAGAGATCCTCATACTTGCATGGCAACTCTTTTTCTTTGAAGTGGTCTTGATCCCTCCCATGTAGAGTAACTTCCTGATTGAGTGCCTGCAGTTCTTCTATGTTTTCCTTCTCTCTGATTGTATTTTTGAAATGGGACTTGATTCAATTGGAGCATTTTTTTGTTTGATTCATTTCAGCTTAGTATTAAAGCATTATATTTTGAACCCACCACCACTTCCTTCTTCCACCATTCTTCCACTAATCCCATGACTTCAGGGTCTAGCAGCCGCATTCTTTCAAATTTAAATGCACACCTCCTTGGTGTTATTTCTTCCTCTATCTCTAGGGCCACTGGGAAGTGATCTGATCCTAAATTACCCTTAAAAGAGAACCCATCCAACTTTTCTGCTATATTGCTGAATCCTTATCTTCGATTGTGCCGTTTATACTTGCCATTGTTGGCTGTAACATCTATGAGGTTGATGTTTTTGAACCCATTCCTTGGAAGTCTTTTTGAGCTTGTGATTGTACTGAGGACTCTCCTCTTTTTTCATGATTGTTTAATATAACTTTGAAATCACCTCCCAAAATATAGTTCCTTTCTTGATTATTGTTTATAAAATTTCCAATCTCTGCCCATATCACTTTCTTTTTTATAGTCGGGGTGGGACCATAGATGTTTATTAGGGAGAGCACTAGGTTGTTTTTGATCCTTTTTACCTACCCTCTCTGCCAATTCTTATTATTAACCAAGGGTTCATAGGCAACTTTACTTGCATTCCAAATGATTCGTAGTCCCCAGGATGCTCCTTTTGCAGTCATGCGTTCTATCTGCCTAATGCCTAGACCTGTACTAAGTTTGATACCTTCTTCCTGACCCAGCTCGGTTTCCTGTAACATTACTGCCTTCGCTTGAAAGGCTGATAAAGTTAGCTTTATTTGACATTTATATTTAAAGGCATTGATGCCCTTAACATTCCAAGTGATGACCTCCATTTCTCTGTGGGAAGGGTCTTCCCCTTCCCTTTATGCAGTAGTAAGGTGATTTTAATTTGATCATTTGCAGCTCCAGCCTGCAGGATTAAATCAGCTTTTGACTTCCCCTTTTCTTAGAGACTTTCCCAAAGTTCGGTTTAGACTTGTCCGGGTTACACAGATGCAATCCTAACTTTGCTAGTAATACAAACTCTCCAACTTCAGGACATATATCTTCTCTTAGACCAAATAAGAGTGCATTCTCTTCTGTCTCTATATTGGGATCTGTGAAGTTTTACAAGAGAGCTTCAGAATCAATCTTATCTTCTACCAATGGTCTATCTTCTTTTTCAGTTTTTTCTATTCCCATAGTCTTAGAAATGAGCATTGTTTTTCTTAATTGATTTCCTCCATGTTAATAAAATCTTTCACTATTTGCTTCACCACTAGTTTGACAACTTCATTGTGTAACAGCTCAATAGCTGCTTCCCTGAGAATTTCTTTCGCATCTTCTTTTATTAGCAATGCCTATCTACTACTAAACCTAAGTAACTATCATTGCTGATCTTGTTAACTATTTTTGTTTAATTCCCCTGGGATAAGGCATCATCTGTTCCTATGATGATGGTTGATTTGATTTCCTTATTTTGATCAGCTATGTCCTTTTGTTGGGGGACTCAACCTACTTCACTGGTTTCTGTGATATGACATCCCAAAGAATCATTATTAACAATATTATTCTCAGATGAGATATTTTTAACTTCCATGTTTGCTCCTTCAGTATGTCTATATTCTTATTACCATCAATGTCCTTATCATTGCTCATCAGTTCTGCAGCCAATGTAGTTGAGATTCCTATCATCAGCCTATCATTCTTTTGCTTACAGCTATTAGGCATAATGATCCCTTTTGCTTCCTCCTGTGCATCTATAGAGACTCCCATACCTTCTAAGGGTAGTCTGCTGGGTATGTTATCAGTAGCTTTATTGTTTTCCTTATCTTCAATCAGCCCAGGTAACTCAATATTTCTATTCTGTGCTATTTGCCTAGTATGAAGGCATCTGTATGCTGGCCCTCTCATCAGCTTTATGTACTTATTCACTAAATCCAAATTTCTAGCTCTTTCACAGGTCATTTGCTCACTTAAGTTCCTTGGTCAACAGTGTAATCACAGCTTCTACAAGAAGAGGGATACTGATTGCCTCAGCTACAGGCGTGTTCTGGTTTTCTAAGGATTCTGCATTGATCTGCAAAGTCTGGTTGGTGTTGGTCATCTTTTCATCTACAATCTGTCCTTAATCTGATTTGCTACGTAATGAGGGTTGTTAATGTCATCCTGGCCTGAATGATGGACATTAACAATGAAGCCTCCCTTTTCAAGGTTATACCTAACGTTGACCATTGTCTTTGGAGGGTGAAGCAGGGTGTTGGAAGGTTTGCAGAGTTTATAAACAATATTGTTTGATACAGCGCTATGCTCCATAGAGTTTCCAGGACAAGGATGTTTCAGGGGATGGGGACGTGTTTCTCGTATGGGGACAGGTCAGACCCAAAATTTAGAGGGCGGGACCTCATGGCACGATGATTAGGATGGCGGTTATAAACAGGGATTTTTCAATACATGGAAAATTATCAAATGATAAATACCAAGTGCTTCCATTATAACAATATCACATACATATATAACAAAAATCAAAATGCCTAAAGGCTCCAAGTATCATGCATGAAAAATGAATGAAATAAAGAGAAGTCCAACTAAAATAGTAAGTAGTAAATACTAAATGCAATCATTCCTCACTGTTGCTGCTGTTCTATGTTTTTTCCTACCTCTTAGCAAGTATTGTCAAATCTAAAAATGAGTAGAAGAGTTAGTGTTTTAGTATTTTAATGGATCAAATATTGTTTGCATATTTTTATTATGCCTTTAAGACAACTAGGGGTAAGCACAAGCAGCAAAAGTTTAAAAAATAAATATTTTTGGTGGTATTTTTCCTTGACTCGACTCACTGGAAAAAAGGGGATGACCAACAGTTTCAGGAATGGTTGGTGGAGACTGCTAGAAGTTTCAGGTATGATTGGGGGTGTAATGCCCCGCCCGGAGATCTGTGGAACAAAGATAAATAAAAGCTAATACATATTTAAAAAAAAGGTATTAAGCATGGATACATACATCATCAACATGCAACTGCTCACAACGAAAGACTTTACCAACAATCCAAGCAACCAACGATCTCCAAGCATCACTACTTACCAACGCATTCAAAACCATCTATGAAAGTTTATGCAAACCAAAAACCGTTAATCTCTGACATGTCGGTATCTACGAAGGGGTGTAACGCTAGAGGGTATCCAAAACACCCGTTGGAGCTCAACCAACAAGTTTGGAGATCCCTGCAGTTTGCTCGAGCAGGGTTTTGCATAAAAATCAGGCGATACTTTTCAGTTTCATGACACTGTACAACACTACTTGTGATACTTTTCTAGTATCATGTGACATTTCTTACAACTATTGAGCGATGCTTTCCAATATTGCATGATAAACTTTACTATTGCCGTGTGATACTTTACCAGTGTCGTACGATTTAACTTTCTACTGCCGTGCGACACTTTCCAGTATCACACAATATTTCTTCTTATAGCTATGCAATACTTTTCTAGTATAGCCCAATGCCGAACCAAGTTCACCCAATTTTACAAGGAAAAAGCTCGATGACAATTCTAGAAGGAAGAGTTAGATAGTACGATATAACTTTCTACTGTCGTGCGACACTTTCCAGTATCGCACAATATTTCTTCCTATAGTTGTGCAATACTTTTCTAGTATAGCCCAATGCTGAACCAAGGTCACCTAGTTTTACAAGGAAAAAGCTCAACGACAATTCTAGGAGGAAGAGTTAGATCGTACGATATAACTTTCTACTGTCGTGCGACACTTTCTAGTATCGCACAATATTTCTTCCTATAGCTATGCAATACTTTTCTAGTATAGCCCAATGCTGAACTAAGGTCACCCAGTTTTACAAGGAAAAAGCTCGACGACAATTCTAGAAGGAAGAGTTAGAACTTCCACATTGGGGAGTACCAAAACCACTTTAGTCAAGGCACAAACACTTGAGAGCATAAAGGAGATCAAATACATCTAACATTGACTAATCCACAACATCTAATCTATAACATTTGATGTAATCATGCGGAAAACATCATAATAAACATACATGTGCATAAATCAAATATCACAAGAGGGAAAGCACCAACAATGAAGCCAAACTAAAAACAACCGTGCCTTCCATCTGTAATAGCATCAGGAGACCTTAAAGGCCCTAGCCATCCCCTGATCATGAATCTCAAATTGCCAACAAGATAGTTGGAGTTGTATCATGAGATCATTCTTACCAATACTATTAATAACAACATAAGGGAAAAATACATCCAATCATGCTAATCTATCAATAGCAACACTATCCAAAGCAGTGGTAAGGAATCTCATTTAAACCATAAGATACAACATCATAATAAGGAATGCATTGAGTAACATACTAATCATCATCTAAACAGGATAGCAAATGAATCCAAAGTAAAACATAAATCATAAGGAAACATACTCCAAATACATCAAAGTGCCAAGTGAATATCCAGCATTAGCCTTGAATTGGAAATAGATCATCTTTGTACATCAATCTCCAACAGTGTTATAGGTAGCTATGCCTCCCAACCACGTGGTACCTGTAGGCCCAGTCTCGTTGTGCTGATGGAGATCATGATCGGACCACAAACACATAACACAATCATCCATCCATGGCTAACATTCATGCCAAATAGTACAGAGGACTGAAACCAAGAGTATAAGACAATGCAATACAACAAGTCCTGGTCAGAGACTTTATGGGTCTATTATGTAGCGACTCTAGTGGAGAGTGTAGACACCTAAATTTGATTACACTATTTCAGTAATCCTATTTAGTTATCTAAAAAGGCATTATTAATTAAATTTCTATTTAATTAATCTTTTGTCATTCCCTAGTTGATTAATTTAATTAATCATCTATAGTTCTAATTGATAAATCAAATAATCTATTATTTATCAATTAAATCCTATTCTTCTATCTAATTCCAAAAATCCCCATTTATTTAATAAATCTTTTTGATAAATGAAATCCTCAAATTCAAAAACCCCTAACCTATCTCTAATCCTCCATTTAGCCTAATCCACCCCATCCACCCATACTAACCAAGCTTAGCCACTAACTCACCCACCTTCATTAATGCCATCCACTTGCACATCTCTAACATCCCTAATCTAATCCTAAACCCAAGCTTAATCCACCCCCTAATGTTACATTCTTTAAACAAGTTTAAGACTTTCCTAATCCAAACCAAAGTCTCCCTTCAAAAAACCCAACCACTAAGTTATGAGTGCTCTTACAAAACATAAAAGACTCTTACAAGCCCACTCATGACTCTTACACCCATCTTCCACACTCTTCCCTCTTCCACACTCATTCCTCTTACATCCCTCTTACATACTCAACCCCACTCATCATGACTTTAACCAACCCTTTACCATACTTTTTCACACTCATCCTCCTTGTGACAAGTGTCACCTTCCCATTGGTGCTGAACAAGCACAATCCATGTGCTCCCCTTTGAGTGCATCTTAGCCCTCCTTAAGCCTTCATCCATCCTTGCATCTAAGCCCTCCATCTCTCTATCCCTTAGCCTATAAATTGAATCCCATCCCAAGCCATTTCATCAACAATCTTTGGGCTAAAGTTACCATGCTATTTTGAGAACCAAAGGCATCAATATTACCCTTATAATGCCAAATTGAGAGCTCACAAAGCTACCAATTCGCCATTACCCATCTCCATTGAAGTAGCTTTTGAGCATCTTGAGCATACATCCACAGCAAAAGGACACATCTACAGAATCAAGAAAGCATGGAGTGTTTTCTCTTGTGAAGTTTGCACTTCTTGTTTGCTTTCTTTGTCTAAGCATATATGTGAATTTAGTTTTTGGTTTTGTGAATGTTTACTTTATTTGTTAATGTTCTTTGCATACTAATTCTTTTTCTACATTTTGGCACGCCCGGTGGGACCCCACTATGGGTCATTTAATCATCTATTTTCATCTATATGTCATTTTTCTAACCATCTAATGTTTGTTGTTTGAGTGTGTTGTGAGGGTGTTTTGCTTGTTTTTGCAAGTTAAAGAACGCACTTAGGAAGAAGAAATACCATCTAAAAAAAAAAAAAAATCGCGTTTTTCAGCTTTTTTGGCGCAGTTTTGGCCTCTGCAATCTGTTCTGTCTGCGAAAATCTGCGTTTGTGCAAATCGACGTTTGCGAAAATCCGCGTCTGCGCAAATCGACATCTGCAAAAATCCGCGTCTGCGCAAATCGACATCTGCGAAAATTTGCGTCTACGAAAATCGACGTCTGCAAAAATTCGCGTCTGCTCAAATCGACATCTGCGAAAATCGTCGTCTGCGAAAATTCGCATCTGCGCAAATCGGCGTCTCTGCTTGTCACTTGTTTTCTGTGCTTGTTTGAAAATCTTTATTTCTGCACTTTGTAGCTCTAAATTTATTTTAAAAAAAAAAAAAAAAATTCCTTCAGTATAAATCAAAATTTGACTTTTAGTGGTTCCGTAGGATTTAGACCATTTTAAGCATTTTTACGCGTAGAAAAAACAACAAAAAAAGTTAAAATTTTTTTTCCCATAGTTAAGCTCTCATTTTTGAAGATTTTGGCTAACTAACTAAATTGCTTTTTTTTTTTGTCTCATTGCAAGTTGGAGCACATATGGAACCACTAACCATGTTTCTTGCAGGTTTTCATGTTGCTAAAAAATGAACTTGAATGTTTAACCATTTGTCTTTGAATGCATATTGCTAAAAAAATGAATTTGAATGGTTAAACACATTTTCCATTGAATGAATGTTGCTCAAAACACACTCTTGAATGTCATGGATTAAAATCAACTTTTCCTGGAATGCATGCTTAAAACAAAAAAATCCAATCTTGAATGCCAAGGATCAATTAACCATTACAATATCAAACACTTCATTTGGAGCTTCTAAAATTGAACAAAACAAATCTCTTTTTCACATGCAATCTAGGTAAAGTTTGATTTTTGGACATTTAAGAAACTTTGTTAAGTTAAAATACAAATTTACAAAAATCAATTTGAGTAGTTCCTTGGACTCACCTCTTTTCTAATCACCCATCAAATATTAACCATTGATTGCAATCTCAACGCCATTTATGGGGATGGGTCTATTTGAAAAAGGTGTTAAATGTTCCACAATCTAACTCACTCACTTGGTCTTTGAACGTTTGCTTTAACTTTATCAAAATTCTTAAATGGCCAAAACTCTAGATTAAATTGATCACACTTCAAGTTTGGGCACTAAAATTGAACAACTGACGTGGAGAGCCTCCGGGCGCGCGCTTGAAATCGAATCTCACACACTTTTGTTTTGGGCTTAAAACAAACTCACACTCAATCTTGAATGCCTTAAAGAAAATTAATCGATACTTGACGTGGAGGGCCTCCGGGCGCGCGAGTTTGCTTTTGTTGACCTTAACTCTTCTTATTGTTTGCATTCTTCGATCGATTTACTTTTGTTGGCGCTTCAAGTTAGAATTGAACATTGTCTCTTAAACATGAGTTCTTGCAAAGTCTAGATTAGCACACATAAGAGTCAGTTGGTAAAAGAACAAGCGTGTTTTTTAGTCCAAGGTCATCCAAGTCTTCTCTCCCCTTGTTGTCTTTCGAGGCCATCTTGGGTGCATAAGATTAGGATCCAAAACCTTGTTTCTTTTTAGGAGGCCTGCTTGGGGATTTCATCACCCCTTGGACGACTTCAACTCTAGCGTTCCGGCGGAGTATAAGAATCGGGAGGTGAATCGAAAGACACCTCTCTTGGGATCGAGATTTTGTCATTCGAGCTAAGCCTCAAGGAACTTTATACCCTTGAGAAGTGAAAGAGGAGAAGTGGGTTACCGCTCCTCTCGGCTGTGTGACATCCTTTTGGTCTCATCTACGGATTTGGGCCTCACGTACCTTGCGTATATCGAGGACTCCCTAGCTAAACCAACTGTCAGCCTTGCAAAAAATCATCTAGGATGTTAATGTGTTTGGAGTGACTGATCGAAACATTTGTAGAACATACACACTCCTCGGCGCAAGTATCACATTCTGAGAACCACAAACTTCTATTTGGGTGTTCTTATCTATTGCTTGTTTTTATTTTACTTGTTGAATGAATGTTTGCCAAACTTGGTCAATCCTAGCTTAGGGCACACTTAGCGTAGTCACTGCCTATTTTAGAAGTTGAACAAGTTGAAGCAAAACAACTAGAATCTCCCAAAGCCAAGCAAATTCAGAAATTTATGTCGGAACAACCCAAACCCAAACAGAAGTTTCACAAGGTCAAACTCAAGCCATCTCTAGCATATCAAGAACTTTCAGCCAAGAGAAAAGAAATAACACCAAGCCCACGAATTGCCAAACTCCACAAAGCAGAGGACAAAGCTACCGACGAAGCACTTCAAGAGGCCTGGTTAGAGTGCACCATCAAATTTAGCCAACATCCAGGAGTTAATCCTGCTTATGCCTTACCAACTAGGCATGATTTCTGTGATTAGACACCCTTGTTTCTCCCCATCTTCTTGGATAAGCTTCACTTTAGAGTCATCTTTGTAGAAAATCCAGCCATCTTAGGTTATCCCCTTAAGCATTATTAGCTCATCCATCTCATTTAGAATCAAACCATCTAGCCAGCAATCCCAAAATTTGCACATCTAAGCTTTCAAAATTGTTGTTACCTTGCTAAAAGTTTGCCATTCCTAAAATCTTCCAAATCCACCAATCTCACCAAGGTTATCCCTTTGACAGAGCTTTGTCTAGGGTAATCTAGCTTTGTCACTTGTTATCCCTCATCACCTTGAGCTAAAGGTTGGGATCTGCAAGTGGTCAATCTCGTGTTCTTCCTAAAGGATCATCAGTCTATCCTTAAGTTGACACAATCACCACCAAGCTTGCACATAGGAAAGCAGACCTTTTGTGCTTTGACAACATATCTTTGAAGTTAGAATCCCCAACCCAATCCTCCTTAGGTTTTGTCATATAGCTTTGCCTCAACCTAGGAAATCATTTGCATAGAAAAGCTTTCCCCCTTTTCCATCCATCAGCATTATTGCATCTCATCCCTAGGAGCATTTTTCATGCCACCCGTCACTCGCTTAGCCAAGAAGAAAGAAACAATGGAGCCCTATCGTTTGGATTGAACAACCTCACCCCCCTTGAGCACTCAGCCATCCTTCAGCCCAGAGCAAGCTATGCCATCACCTACTGACATTGAAGCTTTCATGAACCAACCAGGAAATGCAGTATTGGTAAACGCCATTATAGACAAAAACAAAGAGACAATCATGGCTAATTTTCGAAGGGACAATGTAGGAACCTTTGACTTTGGAAGACCCCCTCCATTATCAGATCCATCTCACCCATTGTTTGGGCAGCTGCCACCACCCATAGGCTCTTATGATCCAAATTATCCTCAATATATTCCAAAAGAAGAGCCTCCAGCCAATCCATATGACCCAACAGACCCAAACATACCATCATCCATCCAAGTTGAAATCTCCATGCCGCAAGCCAACCCAACCACCACCACTCCATCCTTGGTTCATACCTCTCTGCTCCAAACCCCCTTTACTCAAAACACCTCACCGTTCACCCCCTTCACTATTGCTGCTGCTCCCCAACCCAGCCTTCCAAATCCACCCATCTCCCAAATCAGTGCTAGCATCTTTGGCCAACCTCAGCAATATACAACAGGGATGCCACCCATGGGGCCAAGTAATCAACCTTTCATCGCCCCCAGCTTGTTCACCAGAACCCAAAGTACAATCCCATCATTTCCATTAAGTCTTGGGAGCTCAATACCACCAGCCACAAATCCACAAGCTACTACCTTCACTCCACAAAGCTATCAAAACCCACAAGCTACTGCCAATCTTCTACCAAGCTCCCAAGTGACCCCAGCTCCCACCACCACTCTACCAAGCTTCCAAATCCAGCCACAAAGCTATCAAACCCCATCAGTTCCATTCCCAAGCTTTCAATTCCCACCACCTCCACCAACTAATCCATTACCTCCAATTACCAACTACTTTTCAATGCCACTTCTAGGAGGTAATCCACCAACCCAGCCAACCACCAATTATTTGCAGATACCATCCCAAATGGGGGCACAACCCACATATATTGGTCAAACCCCACAAGCCCTCCGATCCTTTCCCCAAGCCTCACAACCATCTTATACCTTACCTCCACAAAGCAATCCATTTATCCCACAGCCAGCTTATGTTCCTCAATCCCAACCTCAAATCCCATATTAACAAGCAGCCTCGCAGCACATGCAGCAATATGCGCCACCTCCCCCTCAACAACCCGTCATCCACCATGCAGCTGCCCAAACAATGTACAATCCCTATCAGCAAATCCCTCACAGCCATCCATATTCAGTGGCCCCATCCAACACATACCTACCTCAAGGCACTCCTACATTATGGGCACCCCAACCATCACCTATCAATTCAGAGTGGGAGCAAATGAAGACAGCTCTGAAAGCCATCCAAGAAGGGAATGATCCAAAGACATTCAAGTTTGAGAATGTGTGTCCTTACCCATTTGACAGAGCCATTACCACGACACCATTTCCCAAACACTTTGAGGTACCTAAATTTGACAAATTCAGAGGAAAAGGAGACCCTGTCACACATATCAAAGAATTTTACATGCATTGCCAGGACGTGGCATACAATGATGTCTTCCTCTTGCGCCTTTTCCCCAAAAGCTTGGCTGGACCAGCTCTTGAATGGTTTTATAGAATCCCCTATGGCACAATTAAAAACTTTGCTGAATTATCTGAGGCATTTGTAGCCGAATATGCCCATCTTGTTGAAACAGAGCTATCAATAGTTGATCTTGTCCACACCAAGCAAAAAGGTGGAGAAAGCCTTGCCGAATACTTGCAAAGATGGCAAACCCTTACCACCCGCATATCTTGCACCTTGCCAGAACGCCATGTGGTGAAAATGTTTATTGATAATGCACATCCCAGCTTGGCCCACCACATGACCATGAACTGTTTGCAGACCTATAAGGATATCAAAGAGAAAGGAATGATCTTTGAGCAAGGGCTCATCAAAGATGGTGTGGTAAAGATTTACAAAGAGGCCAACCAAAATCAATCACATTCCAATGACAAGTCTAGGTATTGGAACAAAAACAAGCATGTTGCAACAGATGGGGTTACTGACACTAGACATGTGAATATCGTCGGTCCTTCTCAAAACTAGTCTAACCCACCATATCAAACAAACAACCAACAAGCTATCAATTACCAACAACGAAATAACCAAAGCTATCAAAACCACAATACAAGACCCAACTTTCAAGGGTCTAACAATCAAGCTAATGCCATCAATGTAGCTGCAGGGCAAAAGCCCAGATTCCAACCTGCACCTAGAAACTATACACCCCTTGGTGAGCCATTGGATGTTATTTTTGAGAAATTGGCTAAGGAAAACCTCATCAAATTTCCTCCTACCCAGCAAATTGATCCAAGCCAATCCAAAGCTGCATGGTACAAGGACAATGAGTATTGCAAGTTCCATAGGGTAAACGGTCACACCACCCTCAGATGCATGAAACTGAAAGACTATGTGCAAGACCTCATTGATCAGAAAGAAATCACTGTTGGTGCCCAAACCTCTCCCAATGCAGGCTTACAGATTTATCAAAATGCTTTTCCTCCACACAACAACCAAAATCCTGGAAAAGCACCTATCCAAAAACAACACCAACAACCGCCAGCCAAACCAACAGCATGGGAAGAACAATGACCACACTTCATCCTATATAGACTATGGTAGCCTTATAGGTTGTATATCTGAGAAAGAGCCTTCTGTCAATGTTATCAATATCCGAGGACCAGACAATGAGTGTGCGGTCACCACTCGAAGAGCGCGATTTAACATCGCAGGCCCACCAGTTTCATCAACACCATTAGCTCCATCAAAAAGCCGGTACAATATCTTGGAACACCTTGGGAACATGCCAGCCCAAATATCCATTTTAGACCTTCTCTGCACTAGTCCTGTGTACAAAGACATCCTTGACAGTGCTCTCATAGAATCCCGTGTCCCTTCTGATATCAATACTACTGATTTTCGTAATCTTATTGGACACCTTTCATCCTCATGTGCCCTATCTTTCAAACCCACCGACATACCCGCGGTTGAGCCAGATCACACCCTTCCGCTTCGCATAGCCATCATGGTATCCAATTTTGCCGTGAAAAGAGTAATGATAGATAATGGATCAGCCTTGAACATTTGCACCCTAAAATTCATAAAACAAGCTGGGTATACTGAGGCAGATATGATCAGTGAGGTTATCACCATCAAAGCTTATGACAACTTGGGAAAGGACCACAGAAGGGACTATTTTGCTACCAATCAAGGTTGGGCCAGTCATTCAAGAGACAGTTTGCCATGTTGTTGATCTAAACCTACCATTTAACATCCTCCTCGGTCGCCCATGGATTCATGCTATGAAGGCCGTTCCATCCACCTACCATCAGTGCATCAAATTTTCGCATCAGGGCACTGAGGTAACCATCCATGCCGATCCAGAACCTTTTGCTTACTGCAATGCGGTTGAAGCTTCATATACAAACCATTGCCCTGGAATAGACATCGGCACAGCCATCGCCAGCTCATCCCACAGTTGTAATGACGCAGAAACCATCCTTGCCTCCACCCTATCTACTGTAAAGATCAACAACAAAGGTTGTGGAGAATATAGTCTATCAGATGCATTTGCTGTCGGAGCAATCCCACTTGATCCACATACCCATGGACAGCCAACATATCACAAAGCTAAGGAGATTCCACCTTCTCGATACAAACAGTTTGGCCCAACCACCTTTGTGTCCTCAAAAACCCCTCTTCATGAGGAGCTCACTCCAGATATCAACAATTGGCTACATAAGGATGCACCTCCAAGAAATCAAGCACGCCTTGATCACTTTAGCCAGAAGTATCCCCAACAACATAAGCTCGTCACTGAAAAATGGAACTATCAAGGAGGTGGACTAGGACCAGAAGAAAGGGGCATGCAATGTCCCATCGAAGCACATAATTGGGAAATAAAGTCAGGTCTTGGCTTTGGCATACCCACAACTGGGGGCACCAACGAGAACGGTCACGCTTTTTTGAACATCCACCGCAACCTTGTCGAAATCGAAGACATTCCTGAGGAAGTTGAAAAGAGAGCCTACGACGATATCCCAGACCAAATCTTCCTAGGAGACTCTGTTCTCCAAGAACTATCCATCCATCTCATTGACCTACCACTTGCTCATCCACAACTCATAGATTGGGACCAACCAAGTGTCATACATATTGATGAGTTTGCATCAGAGGAAGTGCTTCTAAGATTCATGGGAGCCGAAACTCCTCATAAGAAGACAAAGCCAGATTTTGCCTACATCTACAAGCTAGATCCCAAGGGGTATTTTGGAGAAAATCCCCAACCTAATTTCGATACACCCAAAACTGGAACTAAGGTAAATCTGGGACTAGCTAAGGCAGCGAAGAGAACCCCTCAACAAGAAAATCCAGAGCCACAAGAAAAACATGAGGACTTAGTATTGCCTCCTCAAGATAATCGACCAGAGGTGTCTTCTATTCTAATAGAGGATACTAGAGAAGTCAACATTGGTTCTTCAGAGATCCCTAGAATTGTTCACATTGCTGCATCCCTATCACAAGACCAAGCTGACCTCCTCTTTGAGGTTTTACGAGAGAACATTGGCTGATTTGCATGGTCATATCAGGACATGCCAGGACTTGATCCAAAGCTTGTAGTTCATCATCTTGCAGTCGATTCAAAGATCAAGCCCGTCAGACAAAAGCTTAGAAAAATGCACCCCAAGGTGGCATTACTAGTCAAAGCTGAACTAGAAAGAATGTTAGCTGCTAAGGTTATCCGACCTATCGACTACTTAGAATGGATCTCCAACATGGTCCCTGTCACTAAGCCTTCCGGTGACATCAAAATCTGCACTGATTTTAGAGATCTTAACAAAGCTTGTCCAAAGGATGATTTTCCCTTGCCCAACATAGATATGATTGTAGATCTTATAGTTGGACATGAAATTCTGTCCCTTATGGATGGATTTTCTGGGTATAATTAGATCACGATTGCAGAAGAGGACCAGCATAAGACAACATTCACTACCCCTTGGGGAACCTTTTGCTACACCATGATGCCTTTTGGCCTAAAGAATGCTGGGGCTACCTATCAAAGAGCTATGACAACCATTTTCCATGATCTTATCCATAGCATTTTGGAGGATTATGTGGACGATATCCTAGTCAAATCTCACACTTTCATGGATCATCTTGCTGACCTGGAGAAAGTCTTTGATAGGTTGGCCCAATATCATCTCATGCTAAATCCCAAGAAGTGTGTCTTTGGGGTCACATCTGGCAAGCTTCTAGGCTTCATAGTTTCTAAACGAGGTATAGAGATCGACCCCAAAAAGGTCAAGGCTATCTTAAACATGCCTCCTCCCCAGACACTGCGACAGCTTCGCTCTCTTCAGGGAAAATTTCAATCTGTCCGGCGCTTCATCTCCCAACTTGCAGATAAGTGTACACCGTTTTCACACTTGCTAAAGAAGAATGAGAACTTCAAGTGGGATCTTTTATGTCAGCGCAGCTTCGATCAGCTCAAGCAGTATCTCACCAATCCCCCTATCTTGATTCCACCAGTTCCTGGTCGTCTCTTGATCTTGTATATATCAACAGCACCTACTGCTCTAGGGGCACTTCTAGCACAACATGATGATTATAGCAGAGAGAGAGCCATCTACTATATCAGTAGAACCCTAGTTGGTTATGAACTCAATTACACTCTTATGGAAAAAGCTTGTTTGGCAGTTGTTTTTTCAATTCAAAAGCTTCGCCACTACATGCTAAGTCATACCATCCAACTAGTCTCCAAGATTGACCCTCTCAAGTATATGCTCTCCAGAACAGCACTTACAGGCTGTTTGGCCAAATGGGTTATGCTACTAAGTGAGTTTGACATCCAGTATGTGGACAGAAAGGCAATCAAAGGGCAAGCTATAGCAGATCACCTAGCTGATGCACCTCTAGTAGATGCATATCCTTTGCTCACAGAATTTCCAGATGAGCATATCTGCCTAATTGAAGAACAGCCCCCATGGAAGCTTTATTTTGATGGCTCATACACCTCTCATGGATCAGGGGCAGGAATATTATTAGTTACACCTCAAGGAGATTACATTCCAAAAGCCTTCAAGCTACAATTCCCTAGCACCAACAATATAACAGAATATGAAGCTCTTGTAGCAGGATTAAAGATAGCTGCAGAATGGAATATCACTGAGTTAGAAATCTTTGGCGATTACCAGCTCATCATCAAACAAGTCTTAAATGAATATCAAACCAAAGATGACAAGCTATTACCCTACAAAGAGCTAGTTGATCAGCTGACCCAACATTTTACAAAGCTTCAGTTTACACAAGTGCCTCGAATGCAGAACAAGGCAGCAGATGCCATGGCCACTATCGGCTCGCTCTTGGAAATTCCCCAAGAAGCTATGCAGTATGAGTTTTTAGTTGAGCAGCTCCTCACACCTGCCTATGCGAATGAGGATTCAAACCGTGTTTGTATCTTGGTTGGTCCCCAATCCCCTTGGTACCATGAAATTCACGCTTACCTTAACGATGGTATCATATCCCCTCACCTCACACGTACCCAACGCCAGAACCTCATCCGAAAATCATCTCGCTATGTTATCATAGCCAATACCTTATATCGTCGGGGTTATCACGATACTCTCTCTCGATGTTTAGATGAAAATGAGGCCGCGATGGCATTAAAAGAAGTACATTCTGGACTTTGCGGTGCCCACACGAGTGGTATTGTCCTAGCACGACAAATCCTTAGAGCAGGCTACTATTGGCCTACCATTGAAGAAGACTCTTGTGACTTTGTCAGAAAGTGTCTCCCATGTCAGCAGCATGCAAATCTTGTGCACGCTCCAGCACAGGATCTACAGCCTATTGCACCACCTTGGCCTTTCGCTTTTTGGGGCCTTGATCTAGTTGGAACTATCACACCTCTCTCATCTGATGGACATAAATGGATAATAACAGCTACAGACTATTTCACTAAATGGGTGGAAGCAGTTCCCCTAGTCTCAGCTACAGGAGTTCAAGTCTCCAAGTTCATCTTGTACCACATTGTTTGCCGCTTCGGCATCCCATCCACCATCTTCACTGACCACGGAGGTAATTTTGAAAATCTCAACATGGAAGAGTTATGCACTTCCCTCCGCATCCATCACCGCTTTTCTAGCCCATATTTCCCACAAGGTAACGGCCAGGCAGAGGCAACTAATAAAACCCTCCTCAAAATCCTAAAGAAAGTTGTCAATGATTCCGGCCGTGATTGGCACCTTCAAATAAATCCAGCTCTATGGGCCTATCGAACTTCCTTCCGTACATCCACAGGCACAACTCCATACTCCCTAGTCTATGGTGCCGAAGCGGTATTACCTATAGAAGTTGAACTTCCCTCACTACGCATATCTTTGCGAAGGCAAATCTCAGATGAAGAATACAGAGTAGCTCGACTCACCCAGCTAGATCTCTTAGACGAGAAGAGACAACAAGCCTATGACCATCTCACAGTCTATCAAACTCGTCTCAAAAGGAATTTCAACAAGAAGGTGCTCCCACGACACTTTCAACCAGGTGACATGGTCCTCAAAGAAAATATGAAAGTCCAAGCAGATCGAGAAAAGAAAGGCAAGTTTGAACCTACATGGCTTGGTCCCTATGTGGTTACTGCCTCCTTTGGCTCTGGAGCCTATCAATTATCTACACCAGAAGGAGAACTCTTGAATGATCCCACTAACATCATTCATCTCAAGAAGTTCTATGCTTGAAGATCTTTGGTATACCCAGCTTTTGAAAAATACAAAAAAATAGTAAAGAGAAATAAGTGTCCAATGGTGAAAACTTGGCAATTCAAGCGCCTTGGATAGGTACCTTGGTGAAAACCTGGTAATTCAGGCACCTTGTGTGCTACAGACTAATTCATTATCTATCACTACCGTATCCCTCATCCATTCACCCACCATCCCATAAAACACCTGCTTGTTCCCTTGGTGTTCCAATCAAATGTCCAAAATTTGATGGAGCTTGTCAATACCTCTTGTACAGCTTGTAAATCTTGTACCAAAGCTTGTATTATACCTTGTAAATCTTGTACCATACCTTGTATATATTCGAATCTTGTTCAAAGCTTGTACCATATTCCAGCTTGTAAATAATCTTGTATCCTAGCCTGTATCCTATCACATGCACACACAGAATCCCATTTTCCTTAAGCTTTTCACAAACCATCTACCTATCCACCTATCAACTATTATAGACATCCCATCCTTCACAAACATTTCCCTCTCACAAAAAAAAACCAAAACATGAACAAACTTGTACATTTGTAACATATCTTGGTCTGTCAGCTTGTACATCCTCTTTAGCTTAGTATCATTGTATCTATCCGGCTTTCGTGTTAGTTCATCCTTGGTCAACATCTCGCACACATCGCACACCTTGGTTAGATATTCCAATGGATCCTTTAGCTAGATCTCCTGTCACCAAAGTGTTATCCTTCTTAGTTCAGCTTGCCAGACGCATCACTCATCCAGATCCATTAGCTTAGGTGCTCTCTGATAGATTCTTGCAGGATATAGCTTTCCTCATGTATGATCTTGGTCCGTTAGTACCTCGTCCTACCCATCTCGTTGGCAAACAGTTCTCTTTTGGATTTTCACTTTCTTTTGATTTGGGATCTTCCCTTTTGGGTCTTGAAATATCTTTTCCAAGCAATCTCCTTGTTCCCTCCTCAAGGTTGCCACGATCTTCCATATCATGGTATGCTGCGAATGGGGCAATTAGAGCGTAAGGTCTTGATTAGGTCTCTTGCTTGTTTTCTTTTTCTTCTTGTGGGTTACCTAGTGTCGTTTCCACGCTGCTTCCTCTGGGATTCATGTGTGATACTGGGGCAATCCTTGCGTGTTTGTTTTGAGTCAGTTCGTCAGTCCTCTGGATGGTTGGTGAAAAGGCCTTGATGTTCTTGGTAACCTTGGCAATTAATCAACAGTCCTATAGAAAATCTAATGCTCAACTACATGGTGGTACTTCTCTTTGAAGTATCCCCCCGTTCAAAAAGCTTCAATGGATTCCCTTCATCTCCATTATCCCCCATCCACATCCTACATCTATCGCTCCTACCCCAGCTTATGCATCAGTATCTCTTTGAATCACTCCTCACGCTTAGCTTTAGGAATCCACAATCCTAGTCTTAGGGATCCACCAATCAAATCAATCCACCAAGCCTCATCTTTCGAGATCCACAATCCTAGTCCTAGGGATCCCCGAAACCCATCTTCCGCCAATCTGACTCTTTGAAATCTTGTTGCATCAGCTTTATCATTCTATCATCCATCTCCCTACCATGGATTCCTTTTATAGCGCTCCGCTCCTCCTCCCCCCCCCCAAATCCTGTAAAGTCTTAAGCTTGCTTTACTATTGTGCCTTTGATTTCCCTTTATCATTCTCCCGTAGTGAGAGTTTGAGCTAATTCAGCCCCTTCTCTTCGCCAACCTGCATCTCAGCTCATCTCAATTTCTTGTACTTTTCAAGAAGTCGTCGAGCCTCATTTCTCTCCCCGTCGCCTTCTTGAGGGGGCATCATCTAAGTCTAGTCTCTCCTCTTCTTATCCGAGACTGGGGCAACCTTGTTGCTAAAACATCTTCTTCGTGTCGTCTTCATTCGAATTTCTTTGAAATAGTGTTGTCTCAACACTATGTCAAAGAGGGGAAAAATGTAGACACCTAAATTTGATTACACTATTTCAGTAATCCTATTTAGTTATCTAAAAATGCATTATTAATTAAATTTTTATTTAATTAATCCTTTGTCATCCCCTAGTTGATTAATTTAATTAATCATCTATAGTCCTAATTGATAAATCAAATAATCTATTATTTATCAATTAAATCCTATTCTTCTATCTAATTCCAAAAATCCCCATTTATTAAATAAATCTATTTGATAAATGAAATCCTCAAATTCAAAAACCCCTAACCTATCTCTAATCCTCCATTTAGCCTAATCCACCCCATCCACCCATACTAACCAAGCTTAGCCACTAACTCACCCACCCTTATTAATGCCATCCACTTGCACATCTCTAACATCCCTAATCTAATCCTAAACCCAAGCCTAATCCACCCCCTAATGTTGTCACATTCCTTAAACAAGTTTAAGACTTTCCTAATCCAAACCAAAGTCTCCCCTCAAAAACCCAACCACTAAGTCATGAGTGCTCTTACAAAACATAAAAGACTCTTACAAGCCCACTCATGACTCTTACACCCATCTTCCACACTCTTCCCTCTTCCACACTCATTCCTCTTACATCCCTCTTACATACTCAACCCCACTCATCATGACTTTAACCAACCCTTTACCCTACCCTCTCACACTCATCCTCCTTGTGACAAGTGTCACCTTCCCATTGGTGCTAAACAAGCACAATCCATGTGCTCCCCTTTGAGTGCATCTTAGCCCTCCTTAAGCCTTCATCCATCCTTGCATCTAAGCCCTCCATCTCTCTACCCCTTAGCCTATAAATTGAATCCCATCCCAAGCCATTTTATCAACAATCTTTGAGCTAAAGTTACCATGCTATTTTGAAAACCAAAGCCATCAATATTACCCTTATAATGCCAAATTGAGAGCTCACAAAGCTATCAATTTGCCATTACCCATCTCCATTGAAGTAGCTTTTGAGCATCTTGAGCATACATCCACATCAAAAGGACACATCTACAGAATCAAGAAAGCATGGAGTGTTTTCTCTTGTGAGGTTTGCACTTCTTGTTTGCTTTCTTTGTCTAAGCATATATGTGAATTTAGTTTTTGGTTTTGTGAATGTTTACTTTATTTGTTAATGTTCTTTGCATACTAATTCTTGTTCTACAGAGAGTAGGTTGCTTGGTACTCCCAAGTTCAACATCGTTATAGACTGTTCCCCTTGGTACTCCCTCGGGAGGCCAATGTGTTGTGTCCTCGGTTAAGCCATGCAGAGAATGTGGTATTTTCTTATCTTATTTAGTTACTCATGAATTTATTTAGTTATCACTTATTAGAAACTTCTACACGTACATCTTGTCGGGAACACGACTGGGGGTTATGAGAGAAGCCCCTCCACCAACCTACCTTACATACCCATGCTCATCACATGATGAGTGTCTGTAGGCAATGCAGTTTCCCAACCCAACCCCAATGAACATAAGTCAACCGACAAGCAATTGGGAGCTCAGGTCTCACAAGAACTCGACAAGTGCACGCTCACCTGCTTGTGTGCGGGTACAACAACTGCACAATGGTCATAAATAACAAGGGTTGGATGAGAAACAATCAAAATGCCAAGTAAAACAAGAGCACTCAACCAACCTATATCTGGGAGTACAGAGTCCACGAATCCCAATGTACAATAAATCACCAAGCATCATGAACTCACTCAACCAACCTAAATTCGGGAGTATGGATTCTACACGAATCCCAATGTCCATGAAGGGGAACATTATATGCAAGGAAACATGGAATACAATCCATTTCCACTATCCAAGGAAACAATGCCAAAATTCCAACAAAAATATGGGCGATACCCAAATCGAGGCAAGAATAAAAAGTTGAAACTAAAAGTTCTCGAATAACAACAAAACTAAAACCTCAATTCGAGGATAGGATCACAAAACCAAGGGTCCAATAAAATTCACAAAACAAGCACAGATTCCCAATTTGAAAAATTCTGACAAAAGACACAAGTCCACAAAAGTTGCTAAGGAAACATGAGTTCAGATCGAGAAATAAAATACTTTGGTATCTCCTATAAATATTCTGATCCCACGATCCAAATCGTTAAGGCAAGGGCTACAAGATCAAAACTCTAAATAAGCCAAACAAAGAAATGGGCAAAAGTGCTATGGCACACAAAATGAGACACAACCAAAACACCCAAAACTAAAACATCTTGAAATTTGATAGAATAAAAAACCCACTGATCAAATCTACCCAAATTACACTTTTCAAATAAAATCATGGATCAGATACTTCACGAAAATCCAACAGCATAACAATGCTTAAACTTGCATTTCTAATTTCCTATGAAATAGAAATGCTTACCCTTGTCAAATCGAGTGATATGAATGTGTAAAAACAGAGGTGAACACTCGTTCTCCACTCCCTAACATTTAGCAACACAAAACATAAGCTAAAATTGAGTAAAACTAATAAAACTCCAAAACCCTACCTTGCAGCCAAGAGGGCAAAACAAGAAATACTTTCGTAAAATAACGGGGATGTTGAATGGAATGAAACCATCAACATGCGGAGCAATCTTGATACGAATCCAACGAGACTGACCTTGCAACAATCTGCTGATCCAAATTCCCACAACGAGACAAACTCTGATTTCTCACAAGAGGGTTTGGAGGAATTTCCTCCAAAATCCTCAAATAACAAAGTGAGAAGTGAGGATAAACTTACTTTTAGCCAATATATGCACTTTTGCAAAGTGACATATTAATTAGATTATTTCAATTAAAAAATGTAATTTGCTCCATTAACCCAAATTATTTCAGGTGATTCGAATTGAATTGGAATCCAACTACGATAAATTAGCCAACAATAAAATAAAGACTAAACCAAATAATTAAAATCTTTCTAATTCATTAAACATTATTTAATTTAATATTTTTTGCGACCATTGTGGAATCCTAAATGCACAGACAGACTCATAGGTCTAATCACATAATGCATTATGAATCTAGATTTACCAATTACCAAAGGATTAAAATAACAATAAAGATATTAAAATAACAATAAGGATACATTGCCCATATAGGGATGATATTGATTCAACATGAAAGGTCTAATCACACTCCATGTGCCACTGATGGGGATATAAGTCCTGCACAATAAACGAACACAATCAAGTGTAGATGCACAATAATAATAGATAAAGCAAAAATTACGCGAAATTACGTAATTAAAACATCTAATTAATTTCATTTAAATAGGCCATTTTGCATAAATTACCGAAATGAACAAGTTAAATATTCATTACACATAACCAATGAATCCAACATGGACAATTCATTTCTAATTATTTAAGCATTTAATAATGGAGTTAATAACAATTATTAAATTACATAAAAAAGACACTTCAACACACAAGTCAGCCATAAGCATAACCAATCCAACTGATACATTAACATAAATCTAATCACCCCAAGGGTGTAGACCACTCATGGTTCTAATCACGATCACTTCACAAAGAAAGATCAACAAGGTTGCATCCATTAGGATGACTTACAGAAATCAAATGGGAGAGGCATTACAGGGGGACAACAAAGCTGCCTTGGGTATTGTTGGTCGTCCCCAAGGTTCCTACATTTTTTTTTGCTTTTTTGGGGATGCTTCCAAATTTGACAAAAAGGGGACGGCTCTGGGGATGACAAAAATCTGTCCACACATCCTTGTTTCATCCCCGGGATGGGTATGACCTCAAAATGATAGGGGCGCTTCCTCGTGGAACATTGATGTAGGGCCAATGTAAAATTTTGGTGTAATGCGGCATTTGACATTTGGCTGTTAAACATTCTATGGTGTTTAGTTGAGTTGAATCAGTATCTAAGTTTATTAACATTCTTAGATTAGAGTTGTGAATCCAATTCTCCAAGCCAAGAAAAGCACCTAAACTATCTCCTAATGGAAGGAGAATTTGTGTGTGCATAATTTCAACACGAAGCTTTTTAAATCTAATCCATATTGATGTCTTGTACACTTTATGAGAGCTAGGGTTAAAATTCGACTACGAATCCAAGAATATGAAATTATAGCTTTGAAAGAAGACAAAATTTCCCATTAACTATTCATGTTTTAAATTCATTAGTCTACAATCAATATAAAGAAAGTGATTAGGTAGGATAGTAATACTTACTTGGCTGGTGCATGTTTGATCCCACCATTCTTCAACTTCTTTAATAGGCTGTTTGTTCCCACACCATTTGCCAAAACTCTGAATTTTATGCAGTGATTCTCAAGCCCTTGGCATCATATTCTTTATTGACTCCCAGACATGGATCATTCCTATCTTTCCTAAAATATTCTTGCCTTGCTAAATGTGTAATGACAAATTTGCTATTGTCATGCTTTGAATAGTGGTTGAATCCATTCTGGGACATGGAAATCTTGGATTTTTCTTTTAGTTTGTGAAACCCAGATTGAGCTGCTTGATTTCGATGGTACTTAAGATGATTGAGTTTTTACAGGAAGTAGGTCTTAGGAAATTAATTTTAAAATATATTTTATTTAAGTTGGGTAATCTGTTCAAAACTTCAATATTTTTGTAAGGGGATCACTTATGTACATGAGATTGTGAACTTATTTTATAAAGTCCAATACAAAAATATTTTGTATTTGTGTGGTAAGTTAAAAGTAATTTGAGATACCAAGTATAATTGTTCTCTAGGCATATGATATCTTTATATTGATGAAATCCAGTGGCTCTCCTCTTCGAGTTAGCTTTTAAGCCTCTAATTGGTCTTTTGATTTAATTTTGACTTGTATATTTAATGTAGCCTTTAGACAATCAGTTCTACTAACATCAGCTATTGAGGAGACCAAGTTGTGATTCTTATTGTGACTAAGATGACTGAAAGAAAATTCAAAAGTGGAGAAACATTTGAAGAACATACTTCATAGCAATTTGCCAAATTGATTGAAAAAATGGTTTAGAATTTTTCCTGCCATTTGTGACCTCAATGACAGTTCTTTATCATGGGCTATGAACTTATTTAAAAAAGTGAATACAAAATATTTTATGTTCTTGATGGAAGTTGTAAAGCCATTATGAGATACAAAGCATTTTCTCAAACATATGGATTTTTAATATTGAAAAAATCTCATGGCCCTCCTCTATAGTTAGATTTGAAGCCTCTAAGTGGTCTTTTAATTTATGTTTTCTTTGGATATTTAATGTCATCTTTAGATAGTCAATTCTACTAACATCAGCTATTGGGAAGATTAAGGTGTGATCCTTGTTGTGACTAAGATGATCGAATGAATTTGTCATGTTAATAGGGTCTATGAACTTATTTTGAAAAAAATGAATGCAAATGAAGTATGATATGTTGTTTAGACATGTTATTTTTTTAATACTTTGAAGGCGCTATTGATCCACCTTCAAATGGTAATTGTTACATTCTTGTATTTATTGATTAATTCAACCAAATGGGTTGAAGCTAGGTAAATGAAGCATGCTAGGGAGAACAAGGTAGTAGAATTTCTCTATGAGAAAATCTTTACTAGATTTGGGGTTCCTAGAGAAATAGTGACAGATCAAGGGGCACAATTTACATACACTTTCATCATAGCCTTGTAAATGATTACAACTTAAGGCATCCTTATGCTAATAGCCAAGTAGAAATCACTAATAGGGACGTCGAAGCCATCTTGACAAAGGCAATGCATTTGCATAGTAAAGATTTTGTTGTGAGATTCCCTAAACCTGTTTGGGCTTATAGGACAACTTGAAAGACTACAATAAGATTTACACCTTTTGAGATGGTGTGTGGGAAGAAAGCTATTATGCCTATAGAGTTTGAGCATAAAACTCTCAAAAAAGCTTTAGAACTAGATATGGACTTAATCACAACATAAAGGGAGAGAATCACACAGCTTAATGCCTTGGATGAATTGAGAAGGAGTGGCTTGCAACATACAAAGGTGATGCAAAATTAGAGAATCAAATGACATGACAAGTACATGAAGGAGAAGAAATTAAAAGCTATAGATTGGGCTCTATTAAATGATTCTAGATACAAATACAATCAAGGAAAACTACTAACCAAATAGTTGGGGCCATATGAGATTGCAAAGGTTTTTGATAATGGTGTAGTTTAGCTAAGTACCATTAATGATGTTAGATTTAAATCGCTGGTCAATGGACATCGACTGAAGCCTTCCGTCAAGTTCATTAACAAGGAAGAGTTCCTAAAATAGTTTTGATAGGGTTTAGAGATCACAGATCCTATAGTTAAAAGAGTTGATTCTTAAGTGAATTCCCCAAGTGATGCATGAGCATGCATAGAAAATCATAATAAATAGATCATCCTTGTGGACCTCCACTCCTTTTCATTCCATCTTACATTCCATTTTCCATCTGTACTGCTTCTTTTTTATCGACCTCATTCAACATTCATCTATTACAGATTCACCTTTTAAAAAAAAAATCACTTTTTGCAATGAATGAAGTGGAGTTGCATCAATTGCTTGCGATACATCCTAAAATGTAAGCTCCACTTAACTCAGACATTGATTATTATTACATTCATTATGTTTAAGTAGGCATTTAAATTAGGCAAAAAATTACCTTTATGGTTGCAATCATCTTCAATTTTTTTGCACATGTAACTTTTTAAAATTCCTCTGTTTAACTAAATGCCTCTGTAAATTACAGTAACATCAACATTATCATCGTGCTAACTTTGTGTTGCGGGTCCACCTTTCTTGGATGTGGGACTTGTGATTGGTGGTCCCATGTGTATCATGGATCCCCCAATTGATTTGGTCACACTCGAACAACTTGGTGACTGCTTGTCTTTAGTGGAGACCAATAATGTACCCCTGAAAGATGCAACTCTTATGTCATCCACACTCACTTAAACTCTTTGATCGGTTGAGCAAGGTTGAAGTTGAGAATCAAACTCTCTGAGATTTTGTGTAGTCCTTAGTCACCGTAATTGCAAGCCTCAGATCGAATCTAGACTCTATTATCAGGCGGTTCAACGAATTAGAAACTATCAAAGAGAAACAATTAGAGATTGTAGAGAGGCATTCCTCTCTATTGACTGAAATTGAAGACAAGGTGAATACTTGGGCCTCCTTGTGCACCTCGGTTGCTGTTGCACCCCTTGTTGGTTCAATGGAAGATGGATGATGAGCATGCAAAGAAAACTCATTAATTGAACCTACGGATCCGTGGTGTCCACCCCATTGTAGATCCATCAATAGCTGGGTACTTCTTTCTCACAGACCAACTTGGTATCTTGAACATCAAACTTGACAGGTTTTGGTTAGGCCCTAATGACACTTGTTATTTGACTTCTCTTCCTCAATAGGTTGTGAGCTCTTAGGGCTACGAGGAAGTTATTCCCTCTTCCCACGAAGATCTATTTGGATGAGGACCTCATGAAATCCCAGATGGCCGAGCTAAAGCATTCTAAGGGCCTCGTGGCTGAGGCTAGGCGTAATGGTAAGTGGGTAGTTATCCGTAGCCTCAAGGTTGTTATTCTCTATTCTTCTCCTAGCAGCTAGGTTTCAAGACATGCCCTTAAGGCTGCATGACATTCTTGCCAGCAGTTGGTCAAGGGTGGACCCTACTCTGACTCTCTTCTTTTCAACTGCTGGAACGGTAATGGATCTTTGTGGCCCCTTCTGGATCTCCTCCATAATGCTGTTGGTTCTGCAAATATACTAGTCGCTACTAAGATGCATTAGACTCCTTTTCGTCCTCTTTCGGGTTTTGTTGGGTATCCATTGCTATCTACTTGTAGGGAGGAGGTGCAGGCCTCTCATGGTGTTTGAGGCTCTGGTGGGGTGGGCTGTTTGGTTAGAGATGATCTCTTCAGTGCTACCTCTTTGGTCCACACTGACGTCCATGCTAGATTCATGTGGATCCATATTAGTCCTACTAGTCAACGTCAGAGGGACATTTTTTGTTGTTTGCTACTTCCCGCTTGCTTCTTCCCCATATGCCATTCACAGTGAGGAGGATGGGGGACCATTCCTTGACTTGTATGAGTGCATCTCCAAGTTCATGACTATGGGTGACATCATTTTAATGCTTGGACTAGAGATTTGCAAACTCCTATGCATGACTACCACTCTGATTGGACTTGTACTTTTGAGACAGATCATGCTAGCCCAGGTCTTCAATGCACCTCAGAAGATTGTCAAGGGCCACTCTCTATTTACGGTCGTTACCTCCTCCAGCTTTGCAAGTCCTTTGACTTGGTGATTCTGAATGGCCTCCCTTGTTTTCATGGTTTTGAGTTGTTCACTTGTAGGCCCCACAGTGTGGGTGCTTGTGTTGTGGATTATGCCCTCGCTAGTGCCCCCTTCGTCCCTTCATTTGCTGCTTCACCATCACCCACCTAATCCTAGAGGACCATGCTCTTCTCAGTCTCGCGCTTTGCTTCTCTCACTGTCGTTTGCTTGCTCTCCTCGTCTACCCCCCCTCTTGTGCCCAACACGTGCTTTTTCATACCCTTGTCTGCTTCCGCTTCCTTGAGAGTGATGGTGACCTTTTCCTCTTCCATCTTAAATGACTCCTTCCCCTGGTTGGTTCCCTCTTGTCTTGTGAGGTCTCCTCCATGTTTGGCATTTTGGCTGCTATGATTTGGGAGTCTACGCTCCTCTCCATCACCCACTTCCCCTGTCATTGTGCTTTTTGTCATAGCACTTGCCCTATGAACCATTGATTCAATGATGATTGTAAGTACTTCCACTGCTGCCTGCACTCTGTGTTATTGTCGCACTCCGATGATTTCATTAGTATTCACCACTCTTATAGTTATTTCTTGGTTATAAGAAGCGTTCGTTCATTTCTTCCCAATGTTGTTCCCTTTGTGACACTTTATCCCTCAACTCGAAGCTCTTTTGGTGCACTTTTCTCCCCCATTGCTCCTAACCGTCCATGCCTCCACTCTCTACGATATCCCTGGTTAGTGTCTTCTCCTCTTTACCTTGCCTCCCAGTTGCCACCTCTTCACCCCGTCCATCATTAGTGAGGCCACAAGATTCATGAGCTCTAGTAGAGATGTAGATGGTGAGAGTTTGCAGGCTAAGCTCCTCAAGCTCGACACCCTTGTGTTGGTTTCCTTTCTTCCCATGCTCTTCAATAGTGTTGTTTGCATTAGTTTCCCCGACTCGTGGTCAAGGCACATCATCTATCTGATTCTCAAGATCGGCTTGGCTTTAGATCCAAGTAACTACAAAACCATCATGATTGCACACAATTTTGCTAAGCTCTATGCTACAACTTTGAACATTATTCTTTCTAGTGAGGTTGATAGGAGAGCGTGCATAGCTAGGGGTCAGACCAATTTTTAGGCTGATTACCAGACCATGGAACATATTTTGACATAACGAGCCATCATCAAGGAGGCTTGCCATTGCTTGGAGAAAGCCTATTGTTGCTATAGGGGTTTTCGTAAGGCCTTTGATACCATCTCGTGGGTTGCCCTTTTCTAGAGCTTGAGAGACATCAATAATTTTGAGATTTTGTTGACTACCGTTATGAGATTATATGAGAGTTTTACTGGTAGATTCAACACGCTAGAGGGTTTCTCAGCTCCTATTCAGAGCACTATTGGGGTGAAACAAGGTTGTTGTCTTTCCCCCACCTTGTTTGGTATTTATATTGATGAGTTGGAGACCTTCCTTAAAGACTCCTCACTCCTGGTGGACGATTGCTACATGCATCAAATCTTGATCTCCATTCTCTTGTTTGCTAATGACGTTATCCTCCTGGCCTCCTCTCTAGTGAGTCTTTAGAGACTTCTAGATGGCCTGGCCTCCTTTTTTGACCTTCGTAAGCTCTTAGTGAACCTGAGCAAAACTCAAGTTATGGTCTTCAATTGTCTGAAGACCTCTCATTTGCACTTCTACTTCTAGGGTCATGAGATTGAGATCACCACATCATATGTGTACCTTGGGGTCAAGTTCTTTGGACTTCGCTTTAGTTTGAGACCCGCTATCCAACCTAGGGTTAGTAAGGGTACGGGCTCTCTTGCCATGCTCGAGAGACAATATTTTAGACATCACTTCCAGGAAACTTCTTTTAAGTTGTCCCTCCATGACTCCTTGGTCAGATTGATGGTTCTTTATGGTTTGGTGGTTTGGGGGCCCTCTCTCCTTGATTTTGGATGGGCTTCCATCGAGTGTGTCCAGACTATTTCTTTAGCATATTGTCAGATGTCATCAGCTCAACCCCCATAGTATTGTTCTGGCCACCTTAAGGTTAGCCACCATTTTCAACCTGATTTGGTTTCTTCATCTTGTTCGTGGTTTTTCTGACTCTGCAGGCGACTAGTCTAGATACTCTTACTTGGCTTATTGCTTCTTTGTCATTGTGGTTAATTCTGATCCAACCCCCCCAGGCCTGTTGCCGGTTCACACAAGCTTTGTCTTTGCTGCACTTGATGTAGATTGATATTATCCACCTCCCTACCTGCCAGTTCTCTCTTGATGCTCTCGCCCATCTCCTCTCACAACAGGAGTTGAACCAGTATGTCAGAATTGACATTTATAGACAGTACATCACGACGACTTGGTGTAACCCTACTGGTGGGTTTCTCTTGAAGATGGCCTTTTACACCGAGCACTTTCTAGTTACTAGAAACAGTATTATTGTGACCCCTAGCTACTTATCTCCGCCTTGGTTTCATGCTTTATGTATCTTTTAGGGCTTCTTCAGGGTTGGCTCCCACTGGCTTCAAATTTAGACAGATCATCTCATGGACAAAGAGGACTTGACTTGTCACTTGTGTACCTTGGGCATGACCGAGACAGAAATCCATTTCATTTTTAACTGTCCTACCTACTACGAGATTTGTGGGAGATTCTATTGCTTATTTAGGGAGTGCAACTCCCTCACGACCTTTTTCAACTACACATAGTAGAGATGCCTTGCACTATACCTCAGATGACTATGCAGCTCTGCGACCACACCTTACAACTCTTATTTCCACAGAGAGGGACCCCAGTTCAACTTTTCATCGATTTTTTCTCTCCCTCGTCTCTTGTGCCAGGGATAAAGTGGCCTTCCAATGCCACCATTGCAAGCCACTCTAGATCTATGAGATCTCGTAGTTGTTATACTTGTAAGCATCAACAACACCCTCCCAACTCTTCTCGACAACAATTTAGGGCACCTGCTTGCCCTAGTTCGTACCCTTCGGTGCTTGGCTTCTTTTTATCGAGGAAGGACCCTTAGTCCTTGCCTCGTCTTGTGCTCCTTGCTTCTTCTTGTATCTTTTTTTTCCTTGTTTGCTTTCTTCCCTTGGCACCGTGTGGTTGTTTTGTTGCTGGAGGTCTTGTATCTTGTATGCTTTTCAATCCCATAGACTCTTGTGGTCCCTTGTTGGACATTAATAAATTTATCTTAGCTTAAGTTGATTATGATGTTGTACCTTTCATTTCCAAATGACCATGTCATAACTAGAGGGTTTTTCTTTTCACCAGAACCCAAGATTTGAGGAGATTTGAATGCAAGTTCAGTAGCTTACATCATTTTCTACAATTAAAGCTTTGTGTGTATTTAATTTCTCCTTGTTCAACTTTGTATGTCTGAATGTGAGTTGACATGTTCAAAAATTTCATTCTTCTTTGTTTGAAACTATTGTAGATATTCAAGAGTCTAGATTGAAGGAAGAGAAAGAGATAGTTTGAAATTATTGTAGGAAGTTGAAATTAAGGGAAGACTTTTTAAGTAAAGACTATGTTGAAGTTTTTGTAGAAAGTTAAGTTGAAAAGAGATAATTTAGTATAGGAAGCCAAACTATCAAGCATGATCCAAAAGACCACTATGCTCTACCACAAGACACACATTTCCCCCCATTCAGGTAGTTTGGTTTGCTTGATTATTTCCTTGAGTTGGTTACATCTAATGATGATATAGAAGAAAAGTTTAGTAGAACATTTAACAATAGAAAGCCCATAGTGAAAGGAGTAAGAATAAACACCACACTAGACATATTTGCAGCCTAACGACTCTACAAGGTTGTTTAGACTAGAGTTATTTCCACAAGCCAAGGATGAAATGAGTACTATGGAAGATTTTTCTCAACCTTGAGATCTTTCTTTGCTCACAGATAAACAATAGTTCTAGTGATTAAGCTTTCCACAAGAATGGATTCCTAGAAAAATCTACATCATAAAACATCTGCCATGTGAAGGTTAGTATTTTTTCTTGAATTCACATCATTTTAAGCTACTATATTATTTGTGTCATGGCTAGTTAATGAATGTCTCAAATTTTTTGTATAACTTGATTTCTTATAGTGTTGCTGAATACAAAAAGGGCAGGCTTAATTTTGTGTCCTACCATAGCCTCATCAAATTACTCACATAAACTTTTAGAGATGTATCCCTTATACCTTGGAAGGAGTTTATTATCCATAGGAGATTTGAACCATAATCTCAAAATGTAGAACCTAGGCGTCGACCTCTCACTAAAAAATGAATAGTCTCCCCATCAAGAGTTGAACTCTCTACAACTGCATCTCCTACATCCAATACCTTAGACTCTGAAGATCACGTCTCTCTGTCAGAGAGAATTCATAATGTATGAGTACACACCCCAACTACTAAGGCTCAGACTTCCTCCCAAAAGGGTAAAAGAAAGTCACCTATGAAGCCACCACAACAACAAACTCATAAACCTTCCTCCAAGACTGTCAAAAGGAAACAAATTGAACAGTCATCCATCCCTACTTCTCTATGAAGAAGTGCTAGAATCCAAAGCCAAAGAACGTCCATACCTCCTACTATGGAAATTGAGTCTACCTTTTCACATCCTAGGTCTTATCCCTCATAGATTTCACTAAGCATCTCCAAATTCTCACTAGTACCTTTGAATCCTCCTAGTCTATCTTCCATGAAAAGAGAACAATATTTGGGTGAGATAGAACATGTATCTATAGGGACTAGACTATAATAGTTGGTAGCTATTGTAGAACAACTATAAGATGAATTGAGTGGACAAACACATGAGGGAATAGTGGAACAACTATAGGGGGAATCAGAGGAGCAACCACATGAAGTAATGGTGGAGAAGATTCCAAGACAGTTAGAAGAAATGTTGCAAAATGAACCCGCAAAATAGTTGCAAAAGGAAAAAATAGAACAATTACAAAAGGAGCCTTAGGAGCAACTACATGACGAGCCTTTAGAGGAAAGGGTGGTATGGATTGATGAGGAAAGCAAGATAGTGGGAGGGAAAGAAGCCTAAGAGGAGAAAGGAAGAAATAATGAGGAAATTAATGAGGCCGTTAGGCCCTTGATAGTGCTCTTTAGAAGAAAAGTTTTTGACCAATACTCCTAGATTGTAAATGAGTACTTTAATGTTTCTATGATACACAATAGGGAAAGATAAGGGGATTTTCCATTGAGATTACAAAGGAAAGAGAAACATGCTCCCAATAACCTCTATGTAACTACCAAAAAGGTAGAGCGATACATGAGAAACACAAGGACAAAGGATGAAACCTGGTTACTTTTAGTCCTATAGCCACTCATTCTTGTGGCCACTTCAAGACATGGAAGGTGACAACAATACCTACAACAAATATTTAGAAGAGAGAAGATGACAAAGATTGGAGGAAATAGAAGCTCACTTTTGGAGCTTTGAGGTTGGAGAGTGTGCACAACAATTAGATGTTGATTTGAGGGACTTTTTATGATGAAATAATATGGCTTGTTAAAGTGACCAAAAGATAAGAGGTCGAGGGAAATGACAAGCCCCATATTTGTCATGCTTTGGGCTCATGTTTTAAGTACTTTTGTATCTTTTATGTTACAAAAAAAGACATGAAGTACTAAATATTAGAGTAATACATAGACTTTTATGCTTGGTATATAAAACTATTATAACAATTCTTTGATTGCATTTTCATGGTTATTGCTTATTGTTTTGTCAATTTTATGAAAGATGTGTGTTTTATTCATGGATGAGTTACCCTTCCTATATCAATTATTGTTAACTATCTTACATCCATATGAGAATTGTTGTTTGATTCTAATTAATGTGTAATGATGGAATGAATGAGATAATGAATCATTTAACGAGTTGAATGCTTTGAGTTGACCCTTTGGTGTAGGAATACCTATTAGTTATCGTAGGTGCCAAGATTCAAGGAGAAGATGTAGATGCCACTAGATTTCTTTAGGGACTATTTCAAAGAGGACCAAATCCACATCAGGAAATGATGAGACAATTGAGAGGTCATTTGCCACCTAGGGGAGTGTTCCATGAATCAAACAAAAGAAGTATTGAAAACACACAAATCTAGGATATGGGTTCGTTAACTTCTTCAAGTTGATTTGACTCAATTTTCTCCCTCATGTCTCTTTCTTCATTGTAAAAGAAAAAAATTGCAATACAGACTTCCCATTTATTTTGAAATGTTCAATTAGTTGTTAGGTTCCAGATTTGAATATATAGTCATGTTCTCCTCTAGAAGAACAAGAGGGCTAATAGTCTACTATTATATTCAAGATGGGATTATTGTACACCTCGAGTACTTACATAGATACTGGACACACACCCTACGTATCTCCCTTGGCTCTTTTAGGGTGGGCTCGCACAAAATCTGAATCCAGGTCGATCACCATATTGCTAGAGAGGATTGGGTGTGTAGACTTTGTAACTTAGCAGAGGAAAAATCTGAGATCCATTTCCTTTTCAGATGCGCCATATACCACGAGATTAGAGGGGGATTTTATTGTCTATTTAAAGATTGCAGATCCCTCTCGAATTTTTTTAGGTACATAGATCAACATTGCATTGAGCTATAGCTTCCGGAGTCCTTATAGCTTTGTGACCATACTTTATAGCTATCATTTCCCAGGAGTCCGAACTAGGCACAATTTATTATGACTTTCTTCTCACCCTTAGCTTCGACTCGGGGTGTGAAGCGACCATACAATTTCCCTAACACGGGCCATTCCAGATCTGCGAGACCCTGCAAGGGATCTCTTCACCAACGACACTCCTCTCGTAGCACTCAACTTCATCAAGGGCCCTTTGGTAGCCGCACAAATCAGTCGCTATTGGACTTCTTCCTTGTGAGGATAGATACCTAATCTTTTTTGGGATGTCTCTTGCTTTCTTCTTCTTTTGTTGTACTTGTTCTTTTTTTGGACATTGTTTGGTGCTCCATTTTTTCACTTTCTTCTTGGTGTAAGCTTCCAATCCCATAGACCCACGTTGTGGTCTTTTGTTGGACATTAATAAAATTATCTTATCTTATCTTATCTCATCCATTGTAGTTGCATTTGACTATGTATTTTTCAAATTTAGTTCAATAAAAGTGTTTATGGTAACCTCTTGTGTTCTTAAGACACTACACAAGGGGCCTACTTAGGGAAGTAATCTCTCTTTTCAATTTCTTTCAATTAGAGTATCTTTCATTACTTTTCATAGAACTTGAATGTGACTATTCATGCAGTTGGTAGAATCACAAAGTTGTCTTCTATTCTTGCAAACACTAGGGATAGTTTTCATTTTGTGCAATAGATGTTAGTAGCAGTTCATTTCCATTAATTTCGAATCTAGTATGATAATCTTAAGGTAGAGCTCATGTTTGAAATAGGTAGTTAGTACATATATTGTGCATACCCATTTCAAGTTTAACATCCTTGGGTTGAAAATCAAATGATGTCCTTGAGTAGAATGTAATTGCCAGCTCTGATGTCCAATCCCCTAGTAGAGGAATGTATATAATTGTCATCCTAATTAAGGACACTACTAGGAATCCTATTAGTCTAAATAATCTTTGACAAGGTGGTATTCTAGAACTCAAATTTCTAGTCATAAGCTATGATGAATTTATTGTGAATTTTCTTAAGCCATCTAAATATCTGTCCCTTATACATCCTGAATTAATCATTTGGACCCAATAAGATTTTCCAATTGACCTTCCTACATTTCCAAATGCAGTTGAACACTCAACCTCTTCCAACAATGAACTGTGTATAAATCTAATAGAGGAGGATATAAGTTTTTCAGTCTGAAAAGAGAAATATAAATAAATAAATGTTTTGATGGTAAACACCACATTGTAGTAGTGTTAGAACCAAAAGTAGTAAAAAGAAAAGATGTATCCAATAGTTAAAACCTCTCTGAGGTGTTGGAGGATGGGATGCTTGATAAATTACCAGGTCATTTGCAAGGAGGTCACCATCCTTGATTTATCCAACTCAACCAATTATCTTGGGAACAATAGAGATTCCATGAATGATACAAATAGCATATTATTTATTGAATATGAGAAAAAATAACTTACATATCTTTAAAAAGAAAAAGATTAACTTTTGTTAAACTATTCAAACATGCAAGGGCTAGATTCATATTTCATTGTGCACCATCTACCATCGCACCTAGTGTGAAACATGTTGACTAGAAACTTTAAAAAATGCATCTTCATGTTGTTTTATTGATTAAAGTAGAATTGGAGAAGTTATTGAAAGATTAGATTCCTTCATGTCAACAATCTTGTTATTCTTGTTTGTTTCCTTTGTGAGCATAGTTTCCTCAAGTGGACTATTGTAGATATTATGCCTTTGATTGTGGGTCTTAATATTCCATTACTAGCAAGTTCTCTTTCATTCCTTCTTGAGGCATGTTCTTTGTTGCAATATCATATAGCATGTGGAAATTTGCTTCAATGAAGTTTGTGCTTTCATGCAATCTTCTATGGCTTTGTGTATGTATTATTGGATCATGTGTGGGCCTATTCCCTAGCTAACAGCTCTTTATATGCATATTTTTGTGGTCATTGATTCCCCCTTTGGAGGACCTATATTTTGTAATATGTTTTCTTAATTTATAATCTCTCAACCAACTTGTGTGCACTAATGGATATATATCATAATGTAGTTGATGTTTGGTGGTAGAAATCTTACAAATAAGATCTAGAGGTTAAGCTCTTGATATTATAAGCTCACATGTTGGATTATTGTTGAATTTATAAGGTTGTAACTAGGTAGGCCTTATTTCTAACCAATTGTAATAAAATACCAATGAATCTGCATGAAATCAATTGATTTTTTTGGTTTCCTATCTCTATTGTGTTATGCTTCCATGTGATTACTTTGGCAGCTTGGTTTGGAGCATATCATTGAAGATTTCTTCTTACCACACTTGGACTAGGTGGTATCAGAGAAAAGTTTCATCCTTCTGGAGTCTTGGAATTGTGTGGAACCCTTAGTTGGATTGGTTGTAGAGTGGGGAACATGGTTTCTAACCTATAACATATAGATGGTTACGATTCTTGGAGGGACTATTGTCAAGATAGTTCATGGAAGAGGAAATGTTGATCCTTTTATTATAGAAATGTTGAGACAGAATGCAACTAGGTTTGAAGTTATTTAGATATATCATAGAAGAGGAAAACCTATTGAGGATTTTAGTGTAGATGAGGTTGAAGAAGCAGTAGAACAAATCCTTGATTTGGAACAAGGTGATGCAAGATTCTTGAAAGCTTTGACAAGAGTGAATGCTAGATCACAATTCGATCCTCTTGATTATAATGGTAATCTTGTTATTGAGGAATTTTTGGATTGGATCTCTGAAATGGAAAATTATTTTGAGTATGAGAGTACATCAACTAATAAGAAGGTAAAGATATAAACTACTACGTTGAGAGAACATGCATCTCTTTGGTGGTCAAATTTGCAAATTGATAAATAGAGAAGGGGAAAAGAAAAGATTAAGACGTGGGATAATATGGTTGGTGAGTTGAAAGGTAAGATTTCTTCCTATTTATTAACAAGTTAGATTGTTGATAGAAATATAAAAATTGAAGAAAAAGGACATGAGTGTAAAAGGAATACACTGAAGAATTTTACAAGTTAGATTTGAAACCTTGACATGTTGATGATGAAGTGGAAAATAATGCAAGGTACATGAATGATTTGATAATTTCTATACAAGATGAGATTAGCTTGGTAAAGATAGATAGCACAAAACAAGCAAATCAGTTCACACCAAAAGTTAAAGAAAAGTTGGCAAAAAGATACAAACAAAGGTAGAGAGGAAGAGGGAGTAGATTTCAAAGGAGCATATAAAGATCTTATGGTGAAAGTGACAGATCCCAATTAGAAAATACAAATAATGACAAAGGTAAGGATAAATTTGCGAGGGGAAATTATACTGTTTACTCTAGGAACAATTATAATAGTAAAAGGGAAGACAAATCTTGGTTAAAAGGAACTTGTTTTAAATGTTGGGAAGGTCACAAATATTTAATGCCTTTTGATTTGACTAATTAACCTAGTACTTTCATGAGGTTGATGAATGAGATTATAAAGAAATTATTGGGTAAGTTTGTATCTATTTACCTAGATGATATTTTGATAGTCAGTAAGACTAAAAAATATCATTTAATGCATATAAGACAAGTTTTATAGAGGTTGAAAGAAGTAAAGTTGTTGATTAACTTGAAGCAATGTTCTTTTATAAAATAAGAGATTGTGTATCTAGGTTTAAAAAATAAATATGCTAATGGTTTGAAGATAGATCTTGAAAAGGTGAAATTCATTTTGGATTGGCCTACACTTGAGAATGCTGGTGAAATGAGATCTTTTCATGTGTTGAATAGTTTCTATATTAGACACACGCCTTGCATATCTCCCTTAGCTCCTTTAAGGTGGGCTCGCATAGACTTCAGATCTAGGTCGATCACCATATTACTTGAGTGGATCGGGTGTGTAGACTTTGCACCTTAGCAAAGGCAGAATCTGAGATCTATTTCCTTTTCAGATGCCCCATATACTATGAGATTAGAGGGAGATTTTATTGTCTGTTTAGAGATTGTAGATCCCTCTCAGATTTTTTTATGTACAAAGATCAGCGTTGCATTGTGCTCTATCTCCGTGAGTCCTTACAACTTCATGACCATACTTTACATCTATCATTTCCTAGGAGCCAGACACAGGCACAACTTATTATGACCTTCTTCTCGCCCTTAGCTCCAACTCATGGTATGAAGTGATTGTACAATTTCCCTAACATGAGCCATTCCAAATCTGTAAGGCCCCACAAGGGACCTCTTCACTAGCGAAACTCCTCTTGTAGCACTCAACCTCACCACATGGCCTCAAGTAGCCACCTAGATCAGTCTCTATTGGACTTTTTCCCTATGAGGAAAAATACCTAATATTTTTCGTGATCTCTCTTGCTTTCTTATTCATTTGGTTTAATTGTTCTTTTGTGGACAACATTTGGTGCTCCATTTGTTTGCTATCTTCTTGGTGTAAGCTTCCAGTCCCATAGACCCAAGTTGTGGTCTTTTGTTGGACATTAATAAAATTATCTTATCTATCTTATAGGAAGTTCATCATAAATTTAAGTTTTATTTGTAATGATAAGAAATAAAAAAGAGAGGCAATAAAAAGTAATTTAAATGGAGACATAGAGAAAACAAGCACTTTGAAACATTAAAACAAAAGGTCATGGAGCTACTTGTGTTAGCTTTGCTCAATTTTACTAAAGTTTTTGAAGTTGACTATGATGTTAGTGGGAATGTAACTAGATATTTTTTGAGTCAAGAAGGTAAACCTTTCAATTTTTACATTGATAAGATGAATGATGCTAAGAATAAATATTCAATTTATGACCAAAAATTGTATGCTATTGTTCAAGCTTTGAAGAAATGGAGACACTACTTGATGGCTAATGAATTTGTGTTGTATACTAATCATAAATCTTTGCAATACTTAGGTAGTAAGAATAAGTTGAACCAAAGACATGTGAAATTAGTTGAGTACTTGCATAATTTCATATTTATTCAGAAGCATATGAGTGTATAGTTAAACAAAGTTGTAGACACATTGAGTAGAAAAAGGAGCTTGCTAACAAAGATAAAGGTTGAGTTACTTGGTTTTGATGATTTGAAGAATTTATATAAAATTGACCTTGATTTTGTAGAACCTTGGAAAGCTTGCAAGACACTTATAGCATACAATTAGAGTAAGTGGGTGGATGATTTCATTCAGTAAGATATGTTGTTCAAAACACTTCAGTTGTGTATACGTAGAGGGTCAATACGAGATAATAACGTAAAGGAGCAACATAGTGTAGGACATGCATGACATTTTGGAATTGATTAGACCCCAAGTTTGATCTTTGAGAGATAATTTTACCCACAAATGTATAAGGTTGTCATTATTTTTTTGAGAAGTAGAATTTGTCAAGCTGTAAAAGGAACAAGTCAAAATGATGGATTGTAGAAAACTTTCCTATTCCTTGTAAACCTTGGGAATACATGAATATGGATCTTGTCCTTATATTAAGTATAACTTAGAGAGGTAATGAATCTATATTTTTTTGTAATTGATAGCTTTTTAAAAATGGCTCATTTCATACCATGCACAAAGATATTAGATGCATTACATATAGAAAATTTATTCTTTAGAGAGATTATGAGACTACATGGATCACCTAAAACTATTATTTCTGAAAGAGATACTAAGTTTATTGGTTGTTTTTGGAAAACACTTTGGAAGAGGTTTAATACCGAGTTGAAGTTGAGTTATACAATCTAAATACTGATGGGCAAACTAAAGTTGTAAACCAAAGCTTGGGTAATTTGTTGAGATGTTTAGTTGGGGATAAACCTATAAATTGGGATTTGATTTTGGCAGAAGAAGAGTTTGCATATAATAATTCTATAAATATGAGTACTATGAAGATACCTTTGACATTGTTACTAGCATACATCCTAGATAATTGACTTAGTTGAAGAATCTTAATCATGAAGAAGGAAGGAGTGATGAGGCAGAACAATATACTAATTTTATGAGCACTTTGCATGATGAGGTAAAATATGACTTGGACCATAGTAGTCAGAAGTACAAGGCTAAAGACGATAAAAAGAAGATACATAAGGACTTTGAGGTTGGTGATGAAGTAATGGTTCATTTGAAGAAGAATTTTTTTCATGTTGAAACTTATAGTAAGTGAAAAATGCAAAATTTTCAGCCTTGTAAGATTTTGAAGAAGCTTGACAGTGGTAATGATTTGGAATTTGAATTTCCTAATGATATGGGTATTTCACGTACATTCAATAGTTATGATATTTATGAATACTACAAGTTTGATGATGAATTAATTGATAAAAATGATTACCCAAGAAGAAAAAAAATGATATTGAGAGGATATTGGATACTAGAGTAAGTAAAACACCAGAGGAAAATATTACATGGAGCATTTAGTTCAGTAGAAAAATAAACTAGTTGAAAATAATACATGGATTTTTCAGTCTAGGTTGGGTCTATTGAATCATTATTCCAACACTTAACTATATACCTACATAAATGAGTAAAATGAAAAGTAAAGTACACAACACAATGAAACTCATAGCACTAGGAGTTTTAACTAGAAAAACCTGGGCCAATGGAAAACTCTAGTGGGGATGGTACCCACAAGATAATGCACTAATATCAATATAAGGATTGTTGACCATGTTAAGAGTCTATTATGTAAATTTAGTACACATGCCCTTGTTAAAGGTATGATGTGAGGCCTTGCCTCAACCCATCATAGCATAGCGATACATTATTATTTTGATACTCATGACTCGAGATGTCGAGACACTATCTGATGCTTTGAGCATATTATATTATTTCATGTTGTGTGATGTTTACTTTCAGATATTTGAGTTCATCATTTAATGCTTTATGAACATGTATGTTGACGAAGGATTAACACTTCGATTATGAAATTGTAATGATTAAGAATATGAGTAGGACGAGAGAAACCTTGATTGATTGAAAGATGTATGTTTTAATTTATGTGATTCCCTGATACGTATATACATATGTGCATGTGATTTTATGGGGCTACTGATGTGTGCAATGAGTGTGCAGGATATTTTAGCTGAGAAACTTGACAGAGGAATGTAATTGATCCCTATGTGTCATTTTTGGAAACCTCGTTGTTCGTATCTTAATTGTATTGTGAGATGTATGAATGTATCTTTCCATGATCAGTAAATGTTAATGTTTCGTAACCATGTTCTTTTAGTGTCACTTGACACTCGTAAATTGTTTATGCATTCCAACATGTTAGTTAGGGTTAACTGTGTAAACTATGGACCTAAGTCAGACTAAGTTAGTTCCTTTTTTGCTAATCTATTTTTAATCAAGTTTAGTTACCCCTAATCCAAATTAGTGCTTAATCTACATTTTGGAGTTGTTAGATAGTTTTAATAATTCTTAACATTTGTTTGCTCCGAAATTAATTCCTAAGGCCTTAAATCATGAAATCTTAATACCCAAGGGGTATGGGTATGGGTTGGGGGCATTTTCCACCCCTTAGCCCCTTTTGTTGACTTTTATGGTCACTCAAAAAGTCTATTTTTGCCTTAGTGCGAAAATTGAAAGTTGTTACCATGGGATGAATAACCTCAACTCCACTTAGAGGTTAACCTTAGGTTTGGTTGAGTTAGAAACCTCTAATTTTTTTTGGCAAGTGGGGGAAGTTATTGCCTTTTTAGGTGGTTGAGTTTGGATCTTATTTAGAGGCATTTTTTTGGGTAGTTTTGGTTGTTACCCAATCTCTACTTTTAGAGAGAAGTCTTGGAAGATTGAAGGCAAGGAAGGAAAAGCTCTTCTCAAATTGTTCATTTTACCATAACCTCTTTGTGAAGGTAGAAGTTCTTCATCTCCTTTGTTCATGTTGCTCATGTTGTTTTATGCTTGGTTCATGCTTATGTTATTGTGTTGTTTATTGGTATGCTTGTATGTATGTTGGGTATGCTTGGGAAGGATTGAAACCATGTTTTCTTGAATGCTTTTCTGTCATGTTTTGCTTGAATTTTGAAGTTTTCTTGTATGGGTGTTTTGGCATTACTCACCCTTGGATAGGGCAGAAGTGTCCAATTTCGAGAAAGATATTCAGTTGGAATCCAACAGTGTAGAGTCTCTTCTCAAGATGAGAAGAGGGAGAGAGGGTAGGGTGTTATGGGCCCCTACCTGTCAACACAAACCACGTATGAGTTTTGGCATGTAAGAATGGAAGAATGAAAGTTCTTGAGTTATAGCCCCAATTGGGCACCTATTTTGGTGTTGTGTCTGACATCTCCTATTGGAAAAATTCACCTTTCCCTAATTTTGATTCAATGTTGAATCCTGTTGTGAAAACCTAGTATGGATATGAATGTCTAGTTTTGTCTCCTTGTTATGTTTGTTTGTCACCTGGTCAATTTTCGTTCCCTCCATGACCTCAACAATGTATTACATAAAATGAAATGGATCCCTTGTTAAGGGCCATGAAGGAAATTTAAATTTGATGGTTGAAATTTCGGGATTGAAATCATGTGTAAATTGTATTTTAAAACTTTTGTTGTAATGGCAACGACGCCGCGTTTTCTTCTTGGTTCTTTCCCAACAGAGCCTTTGAATCAAGTTTTCAATAAAAATAGTGTTTAAGTGATATCGTTCTTATGAGGTTTTTGTATTTTCTTTTCAATTATATGAATGTATATCAAGATAAGATAGAATGATGATGTTCAATTTTGCGAATTTTAAGTGCAAATATGTTAAGGCAATTTAACAAATAAGTAAATAAATGATACTATGTTATGTATGAAATGTTGATTCAATTTCGTAGTAATAGGAGAAAATATCAATCTTGCAATGTTGTTTGAAAGATTTTTTTTAAATTTCTTCGATTACCTATGTTTTAGCAAGATTTAATAGTGTTGATATATATATATATATATATATATATATATATATATATATATTCCCTTGTTAGAAAAACACATTGCCAAAAAATCATCACTTAGAAAAAAGATGACACTTAAAAAAAAAATTGCCCCCAAAGAGTAAAAACTCTCTGAATTTTGTATGGGCAAGCAAAATTAATTGTTCTCATGTGATAACAGAGAATATTCTCTGTTGATGCTTAATTTAAACTTAAATTTTAAACAAAAAAAAAAATGAAGGAGATACTTTCTAATAATCCTAAATATCCTAGACTCATCCTAAAAGTCCTACCTAATAAAATTTAACCCTTAAATGTTTTTCCCCCTTTTTCCTATGTCTCCACCTAACCCCACTTTACCCTTCTTCCTTGTTCTAAGCTTCCTAGGCACAGGCTTATCTTGACATGCATTTAATGTTAAAAAAAAACAAATGGAATTTGTTGCTTGTGGTCCCATCTTGTCAGTCTATCCTATGCTTGGAAAGGAGGCAAGTTGTTATTGGCATTAATGCCAAAGTCTCCACCCTATGTTGCCTTCCCCATCATCCAGGATGGTACACCCACTTGGGCTGTCCTGCGCCATGACAAGGGGGTGCACACCCACCTTTTTGGTATGCCCAGTAAGCATTGGACAACGCACTGTATCTTGGGCAGTTAGATTGTTTTTGGGTTGAGTGGTAGTGTTGGGGTAGATTTGTGTTAGGATGTGGAATTTAGTTAGGACTAGTTAATATTAATGGTTCATGTTTTAGTAGTTAGTAATTTAGTTTAATCTTCAGTATTAGTTTAGATGGTGATGAAAGTTTTAGAGGTAGATTTAGGTTAGTTGTGCTAAGTTTAGATTAGTTTTTAGTTAGTTTTTTTGTGTAGTTGTTATCTTTTTAAAAAAGTTTTCTTTTTAGTTAGTTGCAGATTTAAGGATAGTTTAGTTTAATTTTATGTTAGTTAAATTTAAATCAGTATTAGCATTAGTGTACTTAAGTATTATTAAGTGGTGATAAAAAAAAGGTGGGGGGGGGGGGGGGGGGGGGGTGTGGGTGGGGGGGTTCATTTATTGTCTTGTTTTAATTATATTTGTTTTAATATGTTTTAAATTAATTAACGTATGGAATGGTTAGTAAAAGTTAATTTGTGTAAATCTAGTTACCTTGTTAAAGGAAGTTAATGGTTGTATTGCCAATATAAATTACCATAATTTAGTTTAGGTTCTAATTAATTTCTTGTTAACTATATATATTTTTTATCGTTATTATCATTTTTTCAAATAGTTTATAAATTCAATTATATTTAATTTTAAAATTGAGTTTGATGGTAGTATAGAAAATTATTTCATTTTATCAGGGTAATTAGTTCTTTAATGTCTCTATTATGAAACAATCAGACTTATACTCCACCTGATCAATATTAGAATAATTACAATGTATCGTTCACTAATATTTTGCTCAATAATGTTTTAACGACTAATCTTCATATGTTTCTAATTAGATGAAAATTATGTTTTGTGGGAGTTGTTATTTTAACTTGCGTATCAAACTCTTGTACCCTAGCGTACCTAGTTATTTTTATCTTTCAAACAATTTTTTTTTTTTTTTTGTGTTTTTGCCCTCGTGTTTTGGGCATGACATATGAACTATTGAAGATGGTAGTTGCAATAAAGATCTTTATCTCTAGAAATATGAACGTTATTACCATTATTGTTACCTTCAGCTAAAAAGGACACTTATGTTTAAATTGTAATATTAAATATAATGAAATGTGTCACTCAACATGCATTGAGGCATGGAAATTTAAAGAGTTGTTATTGTATTTTTAATAAAGAGTCTCATTTTGAAGATTTTGAGAGACCTTTGATTGGAATGTGAAGAGCCTCTCCTTAAGTTTTTATATCACATCAAGTGATAGGCATTGTACACTTGAACATTTCATTATCAATAAAGATATATTTTTGTTGTGTGGCTGGGTTTTTTCCCTTCATTATCAAAGGGTTTTCCTAGAATATTTCTAGTGTTTATTGGTTCAATTTTGGCTCCTTATTTTTGTTTATCACCATTGATTTCTGGACTCAAATTTTAACATGGTATCAGAGCTAGATTAAATGGAAGAATGCATGTCTGGTGATGATGTAGCATTTGTCCTGTTTCAGAACAACCTTTCTCAGAAGTTACATCTCATCACCATGGAGCATCCTAAAGACAACTATGTTGTCATCCTAGTCACTTTCAGCTTGTTCAAAAGTCACTACCAAGAAATTCTGGGAATATTTTTCTAGATTTAAGAGTTATCGTCAGTTCACCAAGGAGTCATGTTGAGCTGTGTATCATAAGTTATTTTCTCAATATGACTAGGGATGTAATCTTATGTCCATATTAAAAGTTTCAAAGGAAATAGATCTTATGAAACAATGCACTCATGCCTTCTGCCTCGTTGCACTGAACATATAGGTTTTTCCTATTATCTTTCTTTACTTTTACCAAGATCGTAGGATGTGAAAGCTTGGCTTTTACAATTACAAAAATTAGTCATTTTTCTATCTATAGAAATAATATTCATGTTTGCACAAATCTTTTTTAGTTCATCTCAGGCAATAAGTATTCCTCGATAAAGTAGAGACATTGTAATGACAAGGCAAATTGAATATTTCACCACCTTAGTGTAACCGTCGATAGCTTTAAAAGTCTCTTCTCTTCACGATGTGTGACAAAGGTGAATTTTGAGATGTCTTCTTCAAAGTAATTTACAAACCATTCACATGAAGCTAGTCATGGTTATTACACGAAACATTATTTCTTTCTCATTCTTTTCAATAGTGATTTATGGTGATATCGTGGGAGAAAATATTGAACCCACACAAATCCTTATCTGAGACTATCTCATGACTCTTCTGGATGATCGATAGATTTAAGCTAATAGTGGATAATGGAGGAGGGGATCTAGTAGTAGTGTGGATAATATCTGCATATGACCATGCCTTACTTCTTCACTAAGATGCAAAGTATCACATCCTCGTAGGCAGCATGGGTGATTGTCTGCATCGAGAGGTATCAACGTGGTATGCATTGAAGGTAATGTCTTTATTCTTCTTAGTAATGTCATCATAAATTTTGTTGCATCCTAGCTTTGTGCATATTATGCAGAAGATAATTTTGACAACTGTGAGAGAGACATGAACTTTTCTTATGGGGGAATTTGTTCTAAGATGGTAAAAGTTTTTTGCATCACAATAGGCATAATACTCAATTCTAGAGGTAACTCGATGATATTGAAAACCCTTTGTTGCTTTATGAAGGATATCAAACTTCTCTTTTGCATCCTTTTGTTTCTTGTGTATTGTCTTCCCTTAAATCACCGCTAGAAGTGTGTGGAAGTAAAATTTTACTGTCAAGGATATTAAGGCGTTATTTATTAGTTTAGTTCTCTGAAGGAAATCACATGAAATGTGTTGGAAACATTTAATATGCTTGATTGGAAACACATCGTTGGGACCCACTTGTTACTCTCTAGTACCAGTAGAGATCCTCTTTAGCATCCATATATGGAGATATATTGAGGTAACATTAATCCTATAGATGTTAGAAGTTGTTCGATAAGGAAAAGCATTGATGATGGATTTTCAATAGAAGGCATATATGGTGAGATTATGATCTTTGATTTTTATATGAAGCACAATCCATGTCAAAATCTTATCTCTCTATATATTTTTTATAGATTGATTTAATCTCTATTGGTTGTAGGGTGCAACAAGAATCATGAGATGGAGATATTGTTAAAGATATATTATTGCATTTAGATACAAAGCTTAGAGGGAGCTTGTGATTCAAAGGGAGGCTTCATAAATAAGAGGGAATGCTTATGGAATCTCCTTCATTCTCATATATGCTTGTAATTCTTATGGCATTACTAAAATTTTGAGACTTAAACAGAACCAATTCTTGTCTTTTGTTATGCTATTTCCGTTCTTGTGTGAATAAATGAGATTGTAAGATCAACTATGATAACTCTTTCAGTATGTGATAGTGAACATCACGTTGAGAGAGTCCACATTGTCATCACGTTAAGAGATTCCATGACGAGAGTTGGATGTCATGTTGAGAGATTCCATGACATTTCATGTTGAGAGAGTTTGTGATTAAAGGCTTAGCTGCGAGTCTTAAAAATCTTTTCATGTTGAGTGATTCCATGAATATGAGTAATTATTACAAGGTTTCATGTTGAGTGATTCCATGAATATGAGTAATTGTTAAAAGTTTTCATGTTGAGTGATTCCATGAATATGAGTGATTTTTACAGGGTTTCATGTTGAGTGATTCCATGAATATGATTAATTGTTAAAAGTTTTCATAAATCTTATATGATATATGAGATGAGATTTTATCATTAACATTTTGGATGTAGTCTTGTGTGATTGTTCAGCTAAAGATCTCTCTTTGGCTAAGAGGGAGTTTTGAAGATGGTAGCTATGATAGAGATCTTTATCTCTAGAAATATGAATGTTATCACCATTATTGTTACCTTCACCTGAAAAGGAAACTTATGTTTAAATTGTAATATTAAATGTAATGACATGTGCCACTTGAAATGCATTGAGGCATGGAAACTGAAAGAGTTGTTATTGTATTTGTAATAAAGAGTCTCATTTTGGGAATTTTGAGAGACCTTCGGTTGGAATGTGAAGAGTCTCTCCTTAAGTTTTTATATCACATCAAGCAATAGGCATTGTACACTTGAATATTTCATTATCAATAAAGATACAATTTTTTGTGTGGCTAGGTTTTTCCCTTCATTCTTGAAGGGTTTTCCCAGGATATTTTTGGTGTTTATTGGTTCAGTTTTAGCTAAATATTGCTATTTATCACCATTTATTTTCTTATTGATGTTTATCCTAAGAAGAAAAGAAATGGTATTGAGAGGATATTGGATACTAGAGTAAGTAAAACACTAGAGGAAAATACTACATAGAGTATTTAGTTCAGTAGAAAAATAAACTAGTTGAAAATAATACATGGATTTTTCAGTCTAAGTGGGGTTTGTTGTATCAATATTCCAACATTTTTTTCCCAACTATATAATTCAATACTTAACTATATATCTACATAAATGAGTAAAATGAGAAGTAAAGTACACAACACAATGAAACTCATAACACTAGGAGTTTTAACTAGAGAAACATTGGCCAAGGGAAACCTCTAGTGGATAAGGATCATTGACCATGTTAGGAGTCTATTATGCAAATTTAGTATATGAGTCCTTGTTAAAGTTATTGAACCTATTAGGGGTTGTATTATAATAGAGCTCACTAATCATATAGTCTATACAAGAGTTATAAATACTATACCAAAATTGACTATATTGATATCTTCAATATCCAATTATTCATTTGTGTATCTCACATCTAATCATGCCCATGCATCAATTGATTGCATCTAACCATCAATACATCAATATACCATCTTACATAAAACTCACATAACATAGTTGTACTTCACATATCCGAAATGCCTTCATATATACCCATCCAATTATCTTGTTCAATAGGTCTTCATAATGAAACATGTAAACACTACATATTATCAAAAATTTATAATTTAGGGTTAACATCTAGGATGCCATACCTACATTGTAAAGTAATTTAACCAACACAACAATTCAATTCCTTAGGCCAAAATACCCGATCTCTTCTTGTAGTATGATCTTGTGATAATAACTTGCCTTCATGTTTTCCAAAAAGAACACATGTGAATTATTGTATTAACATCAACAAACATAATATATCATCTATAGGCTTCATTGGACCATGATCCAAAATTGTGGCCATGTATGATACTCTAGTGAAGCTTGACATCTAAAATTGTAGGCATGCTAATAGTATTCCTCTATTATACTTGGACAATTTTCTTATCAACAAAAACCAAAATTGTCCTTTAATTCATGCAACTTTACCTTATGAGAGTGTTTCTTTAAATGAAAATTTATATATGCAATAAACTGTCATTTACGGATCTGTATCTAGTTGTGGAATGGGTCCAACTTCATCTTCATCTATGTATCCATAATAGTTAACTTTCTAAGAATACCCCATTTTAGCATTGATGACATCACTTGGTGAAAATTTAATTGACACAACAATTCAATTCCTTAGGCCAAAATACTTGATCTCTTCTTGTACTTTGATCTTGTGATAATAATTTGCCTTCATGTTTTCCAAAAATAACACATGTGAATTATTGTATTAACACCAATGAACATAATATATCATCTATAGGCTTCATTGGACCATAATCCAAAATTGTGGCCATGTATAATACTCTAATGAAGCTTGACATCTAAAATTGTAGGCATGCTAATAGTATTCCTCTATTATACTTGGACAATTTTCTTATCAACAAAAATAAAAATTGTCCTTTAATTCCATGCAACCTTACCTTATGAGAATGTTTCTTTAAATGAAAAAATATATGCAATAAACTATCATTTATGGCTCTATAACTAGTTGTGGAATAGGTCCAACTTCATCATCATCTATGTATCCATAATAGTTAACTTTCTAACAATCCCCCCCTTTAGCATTTATGACATCACTTGGTGAAAATTTGACAAGTGTCAAAACTACAAAACTGGCCAAAAAAACTTTATCAAACTAAAAGCTTTCATTTTCATTTCAAATTATGCCAAATCATGTTGCACCCCCCTTATATTATACTTTAGTTTTCATTTAGACTATTTACATACACTTTTTTCATTGCCATAACTCCCTCTTGACATCGATGGCCAAGGTGAGTGAACTATATACAGGCCAAAACTTATTTCTCCAAGACATTCTTCACACATACTTTAAGATTTCTGCAAAAATTTCCATGTCCTGAATTTTCTTCTTATTCTCAACTACTTGTATAATTCCAAAAATACCATATGCTGAAATTTTTGTTCCCTTTAAATCAAGTGGCATGAATATCTCATAAGTCTTCTTTGAAGACACCAATAACTCTATTTCCTTCTGCCTTATCTCAAGTTTGGGTATCAAAAGACTTTGTAGTGGTGTAAACCTTCCCAATATCATGTCATTTTCATTTGTAAACATTGATGACATCAAACATTTTTCTTATTGCTTTATCCATATCTACCACACTTAAGTCTTTCTTTTCAAAATCATCAACTCGCTTCTCTAGCTTTTCTTCATCCTCCCTTATGTATTTGTTCACATCTTCAAGACATTTCATGGATTTTGTGCATGCTATATAATTTTTTTTTACCCCCTTGCACATATCCATTGATTTCTTTAATTCATACATCAATTAATTGAATATCATTAGCAATATCAACACAGACCTTATGCAATTTCTCCACTTCAAACTCTCTTTTAGCCCTTACCTTAGTTGACTCTGGAAGTGATGAATGATATTTTTCAAAATCTTCTACCATACTTGTCAAATTCTCTACAACATTGTTACCTTCAAGTGACCTATGAGATGGTAGTGTCTTTTGTAGTCTATCAAGTTCTTTCTCTAATATTTTGGCATGCTTCTCAATTTTCTTCTCATATCTCTCTTTAGCCTTAGCAAATGTTATCAATGATGTGCACATAAAATCATCTTCATCTAAGTCTTCCTAGACTATCCTTGAAAGATTTTGAGTTAAATGATTTGTCAACAATGACTTAATAGAAGAAGTGGGTGTAACTGGTGTAGAGTCAAGTTTCTTCTCTCTTACCTCTCTCACAACTTCAAAATTCTCTTGTGCAAATATCATCAATTTTGATGGCGTAGTTGCTTGATTTACCTCTTGATTACTAGCATCTATAATGATAAATGAAAGTGTACCTTTATTTGTCATAGATTAATTCTTTGTTTCATCCTTCTATCCCCATTTCTTTTCTTTTTCTTGTTCATCTCCATCACCATCGTCTTATCTTCTTGATCTATTGCATCTATTATCATCTCTTGAATATCCTCAATATTTATTACATTATCCATATTATTGTCTTTCTCTTGTTCTTTTTCCTTAAGGGTGATATCTAATGTAACTAGGATGCGAGTCAATAGAAATTTGTTTGCTTAACAATACTATAAAACAAATTAAAATCCTCATTCTCCTTGGTAGGCTTGACTTCTTACTCTCTTATGATGATTCCAGCTGAGTTGTGTGCAAGCATAATAAAATGGTCTATGCTAGATCTAGGTACATTCCAAACTTTAATTAAAGCTTTTTCTGTTTCTTCTGCTATCTAAACATATAAACCTACCATAATCTTAACTAATCTAATCTTAGTTCTCATCTTTGGTCCGACATTCTCTAGAATTATTTTAATTTCATAAAAAGTAATAAGTGTGTAGAGCTCGCACAACATATCCTCTCGTATCTTCTTATCTAACTCTTAGGAAAATTACCTTCTTACATCCAACTTATCGAATATAGGCTCTGGAATGGTACCCTTGATCTCTACAAAATTCCTCTTAAATTTTACAAGTACTTAATTATGGAATTTTCAATAATTATTTTATCATATATAGTACTTCTTAACTTGATCTAATTTACCTTTAGTCTCGATTCTTGTAGAGATCTTTTTGATGTCTGGCTTCTATTTCTTCCTTTCTCTTTAATATTAACCTTTGCTACCTCAAGAGTTATTTTAGTCTCAAGCTCATCCATTGTTTTCTCTGATCTCTTCCCTTTATCAATGTTCTTCTTTTCTGCAACCTTGGATTTCTTGGGCCTTGGGCCTTGGGCCTTTACCTTGTGTCTTGTGGATCCAGTAGATGTTTTCTCAACATGTTTATCTAACTTTATTGCAAGGGGAGTCCTTGTAGATCTCCTTGTGGCTTTTTGAGGTTTGAGTGTGTACTGAACTATTGTCATCTATATGTCAAGTGTATCTAACACATTAGTTGTCTTTATAATTGTGTCCTTGATATGTTTTTCACTTGTTAAAACTGGAAAGTGTTAAAACTACAAAGGAATTAGTAAAATGATTCCAAGGGAAGGTGCACAAATCAATGAGCTTTCTTTGGCTTGTAGTGAGATAACTATATTTTCTCCAACATACTTCAAAATCATTTGGGTAACTATCCCAAAAGTCCTCCAAGGAGGGCCTGTGGTGACCCCCTAAATTTGGACATTAACTTAGATACCTGACCAGTGATATCAAAATTGTGTCGAGTGAGGTAAAAATTCTTGAATTTGTACGCTTCTAACTTATTGGCAGCCTCCTTTTTATAGGCCACTATATAACTATAATTTATGCACTTCATGGGGAACTAGACTTCGAGATCTTGTTTGTATAAACCTAGTGAATATCTAGGGATTGCTTACAAAATTATTTGGTCCAAATAGACTCAAAAAAACATGTAGGGTGTACCTGAAGAACCACCTATCTAGATGTAGGTTTTTTTCATGTTCTATATGTAATAGACACTCCATTCTTTAATTAATTCCTTGCTTCCTTTGAGAGATGAAACATATCATCTCTAGTTATCATGATCATCCAGTGGGCCAAGAAATAATCATTGACATGTGCAAAATGGTTGAAGATATTGTCAAAGGGAAACTGTAGGTAATATATGTATGGAGAAGAATCCCCTAGCTTCAAATTCATTATGCCCATAATGTTCAGACCCTAACACATGGGCATCTATTGCTCCATTAGCTAGACAATGTAAGAAGTCCTGCAGAATGACTTATTTACTTCTAGATTCCTCATTTGGATGTGTATGTGATGAGAGATGTGATAGAATGTTTAGAATAATTAAGAGGGTGAGGAGGGGGTGAATTAGTTACTCAAGGTCCATATAGTACCATTTTAATAATCAAACATTAAACATTATATGTTCTTCTTAACTTGTTGTAGCTCGTTATCTACTGTATATTGATAAACAAAATTACTAGTAGTTCACTGTCCTAATATAATGAACTTGTTGAATGTAAACATTTAAAATGTAAAAAACCATAAAAAATTCAACATAAGTTTGACACTAGGATTTAACATGGAAACCCAATTTGGAAAAAACCACCAACAACATTTCACCACTTTTTCACTCTTTTGAAGTGAGCCCTGTTAGGAGCCAGCCCTGCTAAATGTGACCTAGTTAGAGGATTTAATCACCCTGTTAGGAGTGGCCTTGTCAAAGGAATTTAGAACATTACATTAGAATGTCACCTTGCTAAAGGATTTATACAGACTGTTGAGTCCTTCAATGACTGTTACATCAACCTTTGATTAAAAGTATTTCAATACAATTCACTTACAATTATTAGAAGGAAAACAATAGGGTTTGATCTGTATGTTTACAACTCACTTTGCAATTTAAAATCTCTATTCAGTTCATGTGTTGATTCCTTGATAAGCCTTCCTTGTCATCTCTATCTTTGATTCACTAGGCAACCCTGCAAGCAATCATCCTTCTCTTCAAAAAAAACTTAAGCCTTTTGATTATATTCAGTTATCAACCTCAACAACTTTTTTCCATCTCCCTAGAAACACACACAAATTCTCTATTCTATCTCGTTGTATCTCACACTTCATGCTTATATCACCTTCTTCATGTGCTCATTCACTCTCTCTCTCTCTCTCTCTATAGTTCGGCTCTATACCTCCTTAAATAGGTAATTTCAATCCTTTTCCATTTTCATGGTCACTATAAATCTTAGGGTTTATGATATGATTCAATGGATTCATTGTATCTATCCATCTTCCAAATCATCAATCTTATCTTCAACACAGTTTCCATATCCCAAGAAATCAACTGAGTTGGCTAGAATTCATGATTTCTCATACGCATTCAAAATATTGTTACTTAGCCATCACTAAGTTCTGACACTTAGTCATCACTAAATTGCTCGGTTAGTTTAGAACTTCTAGCTCAACATCAACTTATTTTCTTGGTCGATACTGATGCTTGGTCAACACTAAATTTTCTCGACACTTATTTTGATTTGGTTGATAGTAGCATCACTTGACATTCCTTAATTTTTTACACTCTTTCTTAGTCAGGATTTACATAAGTGATATATCTTGGCTTGTAATGTAAAGACATGGACATCAACATGATTTAAAAAATCACTTTGTTTTGTGAAAGTCTAACTATTTAGATGTCCACTATAGCTTCATTTTCATAACTCAACCTTTCCTCCAGGTGCTTTTGTTATGAGAAATATCTCAAATCCTTTTGATAAATCAAATAGATATGACATATAGATCAGGTAGCAACATGTTTCATTAGTAAATTTTGCATCAAGGAAAATACAACAATTGTTCCAATTGTAGTTTCCAACAAGATGATGACATACCAATTAAATTTAATATTTTCTTCTATTATCATGTAAATATAATAATACACTTATGGGGAAAACTCCAAGGCACTAGGTTCTCAAAATATTTTGTAGAGGAAGCATATGCAAGTTGGGATGGGCTCAATGATATTTTTCGGAGGGAAGGTAATAGATAATTATTGGACCTCCTTCCTTGGCTTTTTGAGTTAGTAATGATTCAAAAATGTTCAAGCCTTTTGTTCTCCCCTATCAAATTCTTGTATGACGTCAACTTGGATGGGTGCTACTACATTCCCTCCCCATTTTGGGGCATGAAGAGCTATCACAATAGATTGAGGTTACACTGTAACAAGTGGTTCACTGCTAGGTTTGACTACCATCTTGTGTTTTGACTTGTTGTTATGAGACCATAGGGAAATAAGATTTGGACATTGCACATAGTATGGGAAGTATGTCACCTAGATGAGCCGAGAGATAGATATCTTGGATGCTCTTGGATCCTACTTATTTTTCCTCTCCATCAAATCCTTTTGGAGTTCCTAGAGGTCTACCCAACCATTAACATCAATGTCTGTAGTGTTCCTCAATGAGGTGTCCATCATAGAGGGGAAGATAAATCCATTTTTTTGGTACTTAAGAACCAATGGTAGCTTCTCCATTTCTTTCTCCTCCTTAGACTACTTTGTGGAGGAGACTATTAACCTTTTTTAGCTCCCCTCCTAAAAATCCAATGTTGCCACCTTCATGAACATCTAGGGTGATAGTCATGTTGCACGTCTCGATAAATCATTATAATTTTCCATGCAAGCATAATTAGGGATACATAAAAACCTTGATTCTTTCTTTTTATCCCTAAGTCTTTTAAATTCTTAGCATCATATGAAACACTTCAAGTTGCATTGATGTGATTCCCCTTCATCACCTAGTTGCTCCAGTTTAAGACTTAACCGACAAATGGGCTATGAAACTACAAAATAGTCCGGTTCAAGTGATCATCGCAACATCACCAGGAAAAAGGAATTGTCAAAGTTTTAAGTTGCAAAGTTTTGATGGGGAGTAGATAGTCAAGTCTAATGGTTTTCACATCTTCACTTGCAATTGAGGTTAACCAAAGATCAAGGTGGCAAGGTTGTAAAATGTATTGTTAACACCGTCACATATGGTTAAGAGTAACCTAAGGTTTGGGATGCAATGATGTGGGCTACTTTGTTTGCACCATCATAGGGTCAATTGTTGAGTTAATAATTCAAGTCCCAACAAAGTGATCGACAGTTGAAAGTGATAATTGCAGTATCACTCAATTAAGTAATCAAAAGAGTTTTCAAGTTGTGAAGGTGCAAATAGATAATATAAATAGTGAATTACGAGCAGTTGCAGTGTCACAAGGAGTCAATGCTAAACCCTTGCTTAAGCAATGAAGTGGCAATTTCTTTTTACCACACTCTTACAGGGTTAAAGTTGAGGTTATGAACTTAAGTTGTGAAGTTGCAAAAAAAAGAAATGTTGAGACAGTTAAGGGCTAGGTGCAATGTTGTAAGGATTGATTGACAGTTATAAATTTTGGTTGTAAAGTTGTGAAGTGAGATGAGAGTTAAAGGGAGAAGTGCTCACAGCATTGTATGCTTTAGATAGACTTCGTGTTTGGTAGTTCTGATAGAGAGACATGGTTAAAGATAAAGGTATCACAACATCACATGGTTAAAGGATTGTTAGGTTTTAACCATTGCAAGGGTGCGAAGCCGTTAGTTTTATGATGTTTGCAAGGTTGCCATAGTTAGTTTACTAAGGTAATTTCAAGTTGCAAAGCAGCGATAAGGAATGAATGAAGATCTCCCTGCTTTGCATGGACAAATAATTAATGAAGAGAATGAGTTGCAAAGCCATGAACAAGAGTAGGTGTTGGTCGACATAATAGTTAGAAGGCTGGATGATCTGGTAGAATGTTTAAAGAATATAAGGCCACATGGTGGGTTATATGTTTGAATTTAGCTGACTTGATGATATGGCATTGTCGTGAACATAGAATTAAGTAGCTTTTTGATGGTGAATAAGAGAAAGGATTTGTTTGCCTGCAACCACTTTTTTTGGTGTCCTCGACACCATTGCATCCCACACTTCTTAAATGCATATCATGATCAATTTTGTTTGATTTGATCTCTTGCAGTTGAGTGAACTCTTTCCCTTACTCATTCTGTCATGTCCAACAAGAAATTGCACTTCATGATTAGATTTTATTGTCGATTCTTAGTTATTGCTCTCATCTAAAATCCAAACTTACGATCATTGAAGTTAAAATCAAGGTTGTATCTGGGCTATGCTTGCACCCTATAAAGGAAATTTTTTTTGTTTTTCAAAAGATCTCTCTTTTTATGGTCTTCTGTAGATATTCTCTATAAATTCTCTTGCCTCTTATTCCTTGTATAGTCATTGCTGTCATATCCATTCTCAATTAGTTGAATTTGTGTAACTTGATTACACCTCATTTTTCTGGATGTATTTTGGAAATCACAACATTGTGTAATCATGTTAATTCCTACTAACTAATCTATAAAGTGATTTTTTTTTATTCCTTGCATGGTTATGTTATTTTTTGATTGTCCCATGGTGTTAAGATTTAACAAAAATATATATAGTGGTATGTTTTGTGAGGTTTATTGGATTTTGGTGCAGTTATCAAAAAGAAGTAGATCAACATACCATTTGGTGTATCACCCCTCTAGATTAGATTAGGTAGTTTGATTTTCATGTATTTCCTTCTCCCTTTTCCTCTCAAGAAGTAGTTAGATGCACCCTGATAGTAAGGAAGCCAACCTTCTCTGGAGATTCAATCTCTGATTGCAAAGTCCCACACTTTTTAGATTGTTTCTATGTTGCACGAGGTTGCTTGAGGGTCATACCTTAAGAAAGGGTGTAAACTTTTGTCTCAACAATTTTTGGCACGCCTGATGGGACCACATTGAAGCACTTATTAAGTTTGTTGGTTCTTTGGTGTTAAGAAATGACTTCAACTTCTATGCTGAGAAGATAGTGCTACTCTTAGCATTTCAAGCCTGCAAGAGGCTCTTACTCAAGCACTTGGTGATTCCATCTCTTCATCTTGGTTTCCAGACCAGAATTACTATAATTCATGCCCAAGGTTTAAACAAGGGCATCTTCTAGAGGTATTTTCTAGTATACTAAACTTTCATTTTCAAATCCTAGAAGAAAGAGAAGTAGACTCTCTCTATAACTAGTTAGGAGTTTAGTTGTAGCACACACTATTACATTTGGACTTGAATTATGATGGTAGGCCATCGTAATTATGACAACCATCTGTCACCCAAATGATAATACTATGAATTGGCTCTTGTCAGACAAGCATTAGACTTTTGGCATCACAATTGGGATGCAAAATGCTATCATAATTTGGTAGAAGCCAAGGCCAAGAGTTTGTCATCACATTGTTGTAATTATAGTAGGCCACCATTGCAATTATGACATCTGATAGTTTCACTATGCCCCAAGTTGAAAGGTCGACGACTGTCTATTGGAGTTGGCATTGCAATTGTGATGGTGTGTGACAACAGTGTCATTGCACTGAGCCTTCACAATGATGACAACCATGCGATGGAAATGTTGTTCGCCCAACATCGTTCCATTAGATAATGCCATTGTAATTGTGACAACCTATTGAAATATTAAAAAAATATTTGGCTGATGGAAAAGGAAGTGGAGGAGGACCCTTCAAACTAGGTATAAACAACAAGAAATTGACTCTTGATCTTTTTTACTTCTTAACTTACAATAAACTTCGACCATCAACATGACTAGACCACAAACCTACAATGCAAATGCCCACATTCAAGGTGAGCCCCATAGGTTTCTGACTCTTTTTCACTGTGGATCCAAAAAATGTTAAGTATATCTTCAAGACTAAAATTGATAACTATTTGAAGGTGAGTGTTATGAATTTTTTGAGATCTGTGACTTACAAATCTACAATTTTCACTTGGCTCATTTCATCAACATTTAAAAAAACCTTACATAGATGTGTTTCATTTTATCTTCAACGTGCATGAAGAAAGGCTGAAAGAAAGAACATTGGCCCTTTCCTTAAGATCACCTATTGTTGGTCTATTCTCCAAAGACTAACTCTTACTCCATACATGAACCAAAATCATCATTCCCAAAGACCCTTTTCATAATGATTCATCAAGTGAATCAATTAATTTTTGTCAAAAAAGAAAAAACAAATTGGTTTGTTTCAAAAAATTTGGTCTACAATCGTGATTGTGCATAGAATGTTTGAACATGCAAGCTAAGAATATCACCAAAGTCATGAGAATGGCTGAGCACATTAGGGGCTTTGAGGATCATTTTTTCCATTGGAAGACTGGATGCCAATGAAAAAAAATCTAAAGATGCCATAGACGAATGATTAAAGTGGAATTTTGGGTTAGAGTGACTTTACATGAAAGTAAACCCTTCTTTTATATGTTTTTGTATTCATGCTTGCATGAAAGGAAACACTTTACACCCAAAAAAATAAATCTAATTCTAAAATCAGCAAAACAACAAATCTTTCCCTTCTTGTAATTACATGTAAATAAATCAAAACTAGAAGAAAAATAAGTACATAAAAGTAATGATTGAATAAAGTAATTTTTCCTATTGCTATTAGGCCAAAAAATGAAAGCTTTTATATTACAATTTGTTTGCTACTTCTTGATCTTTATTTTAGTGCTTGGATGAAGGAATTGTTCTCAGTTCAAAAGAAAACTTATTGATTTATTGATTTCCATTTTGTTGTTGTTTGCTAGTTGGTTTGGCTTGCTCTATGACTAATTTTCTTTTAACAATGATTTTGCACAGATATATTTTGTCTATTAACAATAATTTGGATCTACATCTATCTAATCCAATTATAAACAAAAATCATTTAAAATTTAAATTAAGACAATTTGTGTGTTACACCATATCTAAATATTAATCTACTCTAGGATAACATGACACTTTATAAAAGCAAAAACTTAAATTCCACGCAGGACAAAAAATGATCCAAGATGTAAAATAAATTGTTGGAACAAGTTGATCCTTAGGGACCTAGTTGTTCTTCCTATCCTCTTCACTCAACTAAAGACTCTCCTCTATAGTTGAAAAGATGATGAGAAAAGTAGGACCAAATTGACACTAAAGTAGATGAAAGCAATGTTGCAACTATTGGCAATGTTGAGAAAGAAACTTTTGAGCTATTTGAAAAGATCATAATTGACAATTAAGCTATACTAAAAGGATTTGAGGTTATATGTGTTTGCACAAATATTACAAAATTTGTATTAAATGTATTATAACTTAAAAGTGAAAAAGCTACAATACATTTCTTCTCAATAGTAGTTTATATGAGCTCAAATCTGCTAAACATACCAAATTTCCAGAAGAACAAAAACCCAAGTAAAGGCTTATAAAATACATAAATAGAATGAGATCCCAATTCAAAGGAGCTTAAGTGAGATAGAATAAACATAACAAAAACTAACTTGAACTAGAGTGTGAAAGGCATAAAAGGTGATGCATTGAGCACATGCTAAGGTTCATGGTCACCAAAATAAATCTTACATTTAACCCCCTTGATAATAATTCATTTACAAATGATATTATTTTCTTTCCACTACATACATGATAATAATTGGGCCAAAATAAATATAAAGGGGAAAACATGCAACACAATGGGTTTTTGAATGAAAACAAGGGCCACCCATCTAACAAATAACTTAACAAGCAAAAGACAACAACAATACCACTACAGAGGACTAACAAGATGCTTCCACCAAATCAAAATCAATTGAGACTTCAATTTTTCCATGGCATTTAAGGTCATGTGTTGTGCCATCAAGTTATTTTTATTGAAAAAAATTACAATCTGTATGAGTTACTAAGAACCACTTTTGGGGATCATCTTACCAGTAACATTTTATAGTTCAACAAAAGTTACTATCCTCAATCTACTGGGAAAATTATTTTAGCTCACGAGTACCATCTTTTCCTTCAGTAGTAGCATATCTGTTGTAATTACCCAAAATTCAGGCCTTAGAGTTGTCTCCTTGGGTATTTTTTTATTGTAATTTTTATATGAGATTTATGCATATTGATAGTGGAAGCATTTTTGTTGATTTCATTGTCAATTCTCATGTGAAATCTCAATTCAAGTCTAATGTTATGAATTAAGCTTTCATTATGTTTAATGATGAATGATTTAACAATGTTATGATGTGAATAACTAAAATTTTCTATACTTATATCAATTCCCTTATTTTAATTGTTGTCCCTTACCATCCTCCCCATCCTGAAAACTTGGGGGATAAAAGGAAATATTGGATCAAGGTTTGTGTGAGATCAAAGATGCAATTTTTTTTTACAATGGCAACAACACAAGGAGTTATTTCTTGTTCTTGTAAACATATTACTGCACAAAATAAAAATCTTTCATCTAACAAATGATTTCACCCTATGCCAAAAGGATGCATTCAAGATGAAAAAAAATAGACAATTGGGTAGAAACAAAAAAAGAATGATGTGAAAACACTGTAACCAAATTGGAAAATATAACAATGAACAATCAATGGAAAACTAAAAATAAGTCCTAGTGAGAATGTAAATAAAAGATGAAGAATCCAATGATCTATTTATATTAGAAGTTAATGGAAGTTGGACCAGATTATAAGTAGATTAATAACACTTCTCCTTATGTCATACAACATAATATAAAGGTTTTGACCAAAAATGAAAACATATAAAAGTCATTCCATCAAGGGTATAGGATTTTTTCCTTAGTAACAAAGATGTCCAGTGAATATTTTCAATAGTAACTTATAGAGTGAGTTGGTCCTAAATATGCAAATTAGGCCTAATCTTGCTCAATCTAGGTGAAGGGAGTTAGGAGAAAAACCAAATTCCCATTCTTTGATACTATTTCATAGCCTAAAAGGAGTTTCTAAATATGTAACTTAATTTGGGGGTCATTTAGGATTTGTAGGAGAAAAAATATTCAAATACCTCATTAGGAGGGCTAATTTTATCATGTCTCTTTTAGCCCTTACTATAGAAAATTGGATTGTGGGTTTTTTCATGGACAAGAATCAAAGTATCTATGGCTATATGTTGGGTCTAAGTGAAATCTAAAAACATTCATTCTCTATGATAAATTCTAATTTTATTATATCCTAGTTAGTAAAGTGCTTGTGGAAAGGTAGTCCTTGGGAAGGAATAAGATTCAAGGTTTGTTTGGTTGGAGAGTTTGTAACTCTACCAAGAATTTTGGATTGTCTTGTTAGATACCTTAGGAAGGCCATTAACAAGTAGATTATTGGATGGTCATTAAGACCTTGTTAAGAAAAAATGTGCTTGGTTAGTTAAAGCACAATCCCCTCTGCATCATATTGGTATCAAATCCATTATTGTTGTGATCGGTTTGGTATATGTTAGTCACCAAAGAATCATTATTTCTAGAAATATTAGAGGCCAACACAATGACTAAATATTAGAATGGAATACTCTTATTTTATTACTTAGCCAATGGAGAAAGTGGTATCCCAAGGACTGAAAATGTCTAAATTATCATATGGAAAGGGAACAAGTACAATGTTGGGCATCTCTTCTTCAAGCTTATACATATATGTTGTATGACAAAGCATTAGGAGAAACACACTCTTTGTTTAGTCTTCTCCAATATGTGCCTAGAAAATTTCTGAAAGCTAAGAGAGATATCAAAATCTATTAATATTCTCTCATTTTGGTGCTTGGTGATTTCATACTTGATGAATAATCAAAACTTTGATCTTAAATGAGATCTTTAACATACTAATACCAATTTCTCAAAGGTAAGAGAGATATCGAAATCCATTAATATTCTCTCATTTTGGTGTTTGGTGATTTTAGAATTGATGAATAATCAGAACTTTGATCTTAAATGGGATCTTTAACATGGTATTAGAGCCTAGTCAAGAGAAAGATCACATTTATTTAGAGAGATACCTCTTCTATGATGACAGGTTTTGTGGAGTTTGAAATAATGTCTATTGATATTTGTCGATACAAACTTGGATATCTCAAGAGTTTTTTGTTGTTTCTTGAGACAATGACTATACTCCAAAATCAAACAATAATAGATAAGATCATAGAGTAACCTAGGCGTATGACAGATAATCATGAGGCTGAAAAATATACGAATAAACCCTCCTATTATTGGCTAAGCACCAATTCAATGGGGACTTCACCGCAATCTCTAAAAATATCAGAGAATTCAAATTTTCAACATTGGCCAGAGTTTCTCAAAACATTCATTAGTGTTACAACATTCTTGTGATCAAGATGTTTAATGAGCATGGACAATAGAAAATGATTAGAATGGACTGTAAATTGAAATATTCACGTATAAATTATAATTTAATCAAATTATTTTGAAAGTAAAATTCAAAATTCAAATCAGCAGATATCATATATAAACCTAGCTAGAGATGTAACCAACAAAGTTTGACTTTTGCATATTGTAATTTGCAACAAGGATTATAAATTGTGAAATTATAAATGTTACCTAATTTCTCCATTGAGTGTTGCATGCAATATACAACACATGGTGCAAGTTGATTCTAAAGGGACTAGTGTTTCTCACTATCAAAAAAATGAAACATACGTTCAAGTACATGATGTATTTTGGTGGCCTCCTTTGCTAATTTGGAGATGTTTTGAAGACAAATCTTTGAATAGACTTTAGGATCCTCTGCTTCCTCCCTATAATATTATTCAACATATCACCCCATTGAAAAGAAATAATGAGAATAGTTCATGAATCAATGTATACTTTAGAATGATCTAAAATCATTTTTTTTCACTATTCAAATTCTTCTTCACGTCTCTCAATTTACAACAAAAGTTATCAAATGCAATCAAACATGATTGCAGATAAATAGAAATGATAGAATACCTTAGAGAGGAATAATTTGAGGCAATCCCATAGTAAGCCATTATTTCAAATACTTAATACATTGCAACTAAATTTCATAAATAAATGAGTTTGACTATGGCATCCTTCTGCATTGCCTAAAAAAGAGATTCATACAGTTAGTTGTCATGCAATCATAGGTTAACATTGAGCTTCACTTGGTTTCAAGAATAGTTTAATATTCTCTACTAATTAGGGCCAACCATGTGAAGGTGGAAACTCATATGGCCCCACCCGCCCCCACCCTGCGCAACATCTAAATTCCCCATTAACATCTAAAATTCATTCATTCTCTTAATAAAATGTAACATTCATGAATTATTACATGATAACATTCAATAACACATTAGTTTCATTAGAACAATCACATTAACATTGAAACATAAGATTCATTAGAACATTCATTAGACCATTCAATAGAACATAAATAAAACATCTATACATAAACATCAATTATTATCAAATAAGTTACATAGGTTACATGAATCATTTCCTTTTTCTTTTTTCTTTTTTTTCCTTCCTTATGTTGTTACAGAGGCATATCCATTTTGTCATCGATATTTCTTCGCACCCGTGAATGTGCACTCGATGTCCTTTGCAAACGAAAGTCCTTTGCAATAATAAATAAAAGGGTTAATTTTTTTAAAAATGAGACTAAAGATTTTAAGGAACATTGTAACACTCTTTACCTTGTCCAACCACATCATCTTGCCTGCCAACTTGGACCTTAACACACTCACCAGGAACAACCTCTGCATCCCTTGCAACTGCAATACAAGATGTTTTTAAAATCCCAATACATATTATAATTAAATTTGTATTACTACACCAAATTCAATTTAAAATGTTTACTTTTATTAATAATTTAGAAATAAAAAATCAAATAGAAAATATATACCTTGAGTACTAGGATCCAAATTTGAATCGCCGCCATGATGCTCGATTGATGTATTAGGATTGGTAGGTTGCAATCCAATGTAAATAATTAGTGCATTTATCAGCAATATATACATATAAATACAAGACAAATACTAAGAAATCTTATTCATTCATTTTGATACATATAAATATATTTACTTTAAAGTTTTAAAGAAATATATAATCATTGTTTCCTTACTTTAAACAAATATAATGACTTATCTTTTTGGAACTTAATATCAAATACAGTAATTACTGAAGTATTCATTTTGAAATAAAAATAAATCAACTTATTTACATCATCGACCAATCCAATAGAAGAACCTTGTGCACTCATTTCTCGAAGTTGTTCAACCATGACAATATAGTCTTTTGTGTAGCCTAATTTCTTGTCCTCTTCAAAGATTATTTTTTAAAACTCCATGGCCTAAATTTTTAGTTGGTATCATGAATTTTTTTGTAATCAATTTCATCAAAGACTAAATTGTTTACAATTTATAAATATTTTCATATAATTTTTCATTTACTTATACTTACAAATCGTGCAACAAGTTTTGAATATCCACCTTAGCCGAGCTTGTGCTACCCGTGCTTCTATTTTCTTGCTTCAGTTGCCTTTGATGTGTCAAGCAACTAATGTGAAGTTTGAAATATGTTAGATCACACAAGTATTAAGAGTAATTATTACATAATTTCATTCTTAATATTATGACATACCTACTTTCCTTGGGTGGTATCGACTCTCCATCATCTCTTGTTTTTATCTCAGTGGCATCCTTTATAAGATTATCCCACTCAATAATGGGAATATAGGGGAGCTGCTAATAATAAGGGTTTTTTTTCATTTGGGTCCTGTAGTTGAACCTAATATACTTCAAAGCTTTTCCCACTTGGTCAAGGAGCCTAAGTCTTTGAAAGATGTTGGGTCCAAAAAGTGATGTCACAACATCAACGAGTTGGTCCTTTAACTCTTTTGCTTGCAAATTCTACCTTTTAAGAAAAGAAAAAAATTGTTAGATACATAAATGAACTGAAGCTACCTTTTAATTTACTTGAAAAAATTTATCAAATTAAGGAAACATGATCTAGCAATGAAATCTAAATATGATACCTTGTGTGTATGGTTGATCCAAATATACACAAACATTCATCATTAAGTTTTTTATAAAATATATTATTCCCTACAAAATAATAATGTGATTAGTAGTTATTGCAAGGGACCACATAAGAGGTTAGTGCATTTGATCATGAGTATAAGATTGTATAGTAAAAGAAAATATCAATATTTAAAGTACTTGGAAGTTGGGTTACTTTTAGGGAAAGACCATCTCCATTGTTAACAAGCAATTGATCAAAATTCTTTAATATTCGCGTACATCTAACATGGGAATACCCAGGAACATCCTTATTGCCTCCTACATAAAATGAATCCAATATTACAAAATGCCCCAAATAAATAATAGTTCAAGTGAAATAAACACATGAAAAATGTGAGAGAAAAAGAGGAATCAACTTACCAATAGGTGGTGCCACCGCATCTGTTGTCGAATTTACAGTCGACAGTGCCTCTTTGGTTTTGTTCCTTGTAGAAGGTGGTGTAGTGAAAAAAGGATCACTGGTAGGAGATGAAAAATGAGATTGTTAGAGCACAATAAAACAATATTCTTAGAGCTATTAAAAAAAATATTGTTCGAGCAAAACACATGTGTAGGATAGAACATGCGATGTACTTGAACCACCTAAAATATCATTCTCTCGGGGATCACCCCTTAACATCCTTACCATCCTCTAAAAAAATAACACATGCATTTTATTTAATGACATAAATAAAAGAGTATACTATAAAAATCATTATTGAACTTTTTTTATAATTAAAAACTACATTAATACTTACTATACATTGGTGAACTAGGGTCATCGACCTATCAATCATATCTTGTGTTGTAGGAGTCTAAGGTTGAGTTATTGCCACTTCTGATAAATTTTTTCCTATATCATTAATCAAAATTTTCAATGCAACCACAAGATTAGGGGCTGAAGTAAATCAATAGTAAATTTAGCCAGCTCATCGTGGTGCGGCTCCTTGTCCTCATGGAATAGTTTTTCCTTTCCTTTTTCCTGATCAACACTGATTTGCATGAGAAATAATATTAGCTCTATATTTTAAATCAATCCAAAATAGTAGCGAAGAATAAAAAAACAATAAAAAAACACACATTAACATATTTCTTGTATCTAATTTGTACAACAACAATGAGTTTTACTTTTCAAGAAGAAGAACCATCGTTCTCATGTGTATCTTGTGGCTATTGATCCATATTGTAGCCCTGCATTTCAAAAAGAAATCATTGAGACATGTTAAAAAAATGTGTTATTATTCTAAGTTAGCAAAAAAAGATACAAATTTAATGGTGTGTTTATCTTCATTTCTTTGAGTTGATTTTAAATGTGCATAGTACGTACCACCTCGCCCATGATAGTGGCTTTGTTTGTATCTGTGTGATTCAACTTATAATCAATAACAAGCTCTTTGCCTCCATGTATTGATTTTATTGCACATACAAATACGAGATTTCCCTGACGCTCCTTAAATATGCAATTGGTTCTCTTCTTGGTTGACACAAGTCGTGTACTATTTATAAAACTTGCAATATTCCCTAATGCTTTTGACCTTTCGTCAATGTATATAGCTACTATTTTACTTTGTTCACTATTTTTTTTTTGTCTATAATTTTCCACGAGTGCAAACTTATACATATTTTTTATATTTCTAACACTCTGCATTCGACTACTATAATCATAGCAAGGTTTGACATACTCCATCAATTCAACAACCTTATTGTAAGAGAATTTTATGTCATCCATGGAAAATAGGCCCAAACCATGTAATGAGGATGGTACTATGCAATATATCCTGTCTCCAACACAAAAATTAGTGTTTATTGGAGGAAGTTCATTGGGGACCCATTGTTTTTGTAGATGTTTGTACCTAAATGGCACATTGGAGTTGCCTTTACTCTCATCATCATAAGAACATGACCTCCCTTGAGCAAGGAATAATTTCATGCTCTTATTGAATTTATTTATGATATTTTGACCTTGAGTCGATCTCCTTGATTTAGACATACTAAATGTCTCACTTTCTTCTTCCATCCCTACATTTTCCTTGCTCGAGGAAGAAAAATTTGACAAATACCTATTTTTTGGTACTTGGAATCGACAAAATAAGAGAGATAGGTGGCAATGATAGAGATATTGTACAAATGGTAAAAGACATTAATCTCTACGGGGTATAGTGACTTATACTTGATGATCCATGAGACTATGTAGGATGCTCGTGAAAGGGCTTCACATTTCTCGAATACTAAATCAATTGTCTTATGTTAGCTAAAAAAATCATGATACATATACTTAAAATTACATTAAATATTAGCATCACATATGAATTATAAATAGTAAAAAGTTATAATCATCATCATCATCCTCATCATCATCCTAATCAGTAGTAGCATCATTTGCATTAGGAACATCATCTAATTAATGTTTATATCTACACATATGGTTTTGAAAGAAAAAATTGGTGTAATTAATGTGCCTATCTACAAAAATATTGGACATGTTGTATTTAAATGTTTATATTTGCACATATAGTTTTGAAAGAAAAACTTGGTGTGATTAATGTGTATATTTGCAAAAATATTGGACATGTTGTACTTAATGTATATATTTTTCTGTGTAATTGATGTGCATTTTAAAAATATTGGACATGTACTTAATGTTTATATCTGCACATATGGTTTTGAAAGAAAAATTTGGTGTATTTATGCCTCTTCATTTTGATTTTGTTCAAGGGAATCCTGTCAATGGTAATAGAAAACAAGAATGCATTTTCTAAAAGTTTACAATTGTTCAACAAAATTAATGTTTTACAAGATAATGTACCTGAAGAACTATTAGCTCAAAAACAAGAACATGGTGTCGATATTAGATCTACCTTGCTAACTCCTAATGAGTTGAGCTATTATTATTTGTCCCCATCACATTCACTTTGATAACCATGTTAGGGAGGTGATCTCACCTAGTTCATCCTCATGACTTTGAAGTCCTTAATCATGATATTGGGTGATCAAATTAATGTCCAAGACATTTGTGCCTTAGAGCCCTAGTTGATCATCATTTGAAAGGGCCTCAATGTCAACCACAAAATGTCTCTCAATATGTTTAGAGGTTTAGAGGTAATGTCACTCAACTCTTCACTGAAGTTATTCTTCAACATCCCTGGCTTCCATTATTGGGCCAGGGTATGTAGCCTTTATATCCAACCATTCATTATAAGTTGGGGAATGCACTTCATGCCTGACATGCAAGTGATGCCTCTGCATATACAGTTTTATCACTTTGAAAAACTATATTTGATCCTGCTAGCTGGGAACAACTGATTGTTCAAATTATTTTCACTTGAAAAATTATTTCTACATATTCAACTAACCTAAATCCTTGCTTCTCCCAGTTGTATTGTTTTTGATGAAGCAAGTAGAAAGTAGTCTTCCTAAGGTGATAAGAAGTGTGTCAGAGGCAGGGATGAAAGGGGAGATGGATTCTTTGGGGAAGACCATGAGAAAAGCTTAGACAGTGACCAAAGATGTCAATGTGGGTGAGGTGATGAGTGTAACAAGTTAGTTAATTAGCCTCAAAATCTTGGGACAAAGGTCAACAAGTGAAGTGGAGGATTAATGAAAAATGCTAATCGCGAAGAGAGTTCAAGCAAAAAATGTGGAACAAGATGTTACATTTTTGTTGGGTTTGATGGATAAAGCTCATGAGGATGGAGCACAAATAGAAGCTAGACAACTCCATTGGTGGTAAATATAGAATGGGCGAGAGTGCAATTGTAGGAAGCTAAGCTATAAGTAAAATAGTCACAAGTGGAGGGGAATGATGTGAGGATTTGGGCTAAGAAAGCATAGCCACAAAGGTTATAGGATTCATCAAGGATGGTGGAAACACGTTTGGAAAGTATGCAAAATGAGTTGTTGTTACTGCAAGTGTAGTCAGAGTCTTTTGAGGATGTGGTGTCAAAAATTAACATCATGTCATTATAGCTGCAAGAGCGGTTAGTGGCTAGCAAGTTTAAAGGTGAGGAAATTGTAGAAATGTTTGAGTGAGATGAAAGAGGATCTTGACCTCTAGATAATGGCAACTGAATAGATGCAACAAGAGTGAGACGTGGCTCAACGGGTGATCACCATGTTGGGTATAAATAAGTTGGTGGATAATGTGTTTGTGGATATGGAAAGGACCATGAAAGTACACTAGGAAATTGCCTATTATATGGGGCTATATTATCAGTATATCCCCTTGGAGCGGTGATGGGAGACATAGTTCTTAGATAGACAACTTACACAACCGTTGAATGTGCAACTGTGTAGTAGGAGGTTTTCAATACCAATGGATTTTGTTTGGTTTCTAGAGGGATTTGCACTAGGAGCCTCATCTTTTGGGACTAGGCTTGGGGAAATACCCCTAGGCAAAATTCCTAACTTGCCACTTCCATAAGGGAGGCCATAATAAGTGACTTGCTAGATGTTGCTTTGGATGTAATATTGCTTTTCTTGCCATAATAGAATAAAAAAGTGTGTTGTTTGTGGCAAGAACAAAGGGCGATTGCGCTCATTTCATGTTGATGAAAAATGTGATTGAAAGCATATGATAATAAATTTTTTTCCTATTTTTGATCTTTTGTTGATATGTTTTGGATATTTTTTGTATGTTTGAAATGATTTGGGTCTTTTTGGAATGTTTGAAATTATTTGGATGTTTTTGGTTTTTTTTAGAAATATTTGGATATTTTTGGTTTTGTTTTTGGAAATATGTGAAAGGGTGCCAACATCCACCAAAGTGTGAGTGATGGGATATTTAGAGGAAGATTAACCTTTGCTTATGTGTGGTAATTGAATGCCAATGTGGGCTCTCAATGCAAGATGAGTACAAACTTGTGTAACATTTTGAGAGCAGAGTGCACAAGGTAGAAAAAGCAGGAGGTGCTAAACCACGAATTGCAAGCAGAATGGGAGTGAAAAATTTTGTGTATATTTATAGCCTTTATAGACAAGCATAGGGCTAAATTTAGGATTTGTCTCTAGGTGTATGCCGAGACGGATACTCATGGTGTTTGTGAAAAGACATTTGGGCCTAAAAAGGAAAAATGGGGCCTTGCAAAAGGCATTTGGTCCTAAAAAGGCACTATGGGCCCTTGAAAAAAGCCACTTGGGCCTGAAAAGGTGCTTAGTGGCCTTGAAAAACATGTTTATGTAAGGAAACTTAGGTGCGGAAACAACTTCCTACATTAATCCCTTAAGGAAAGTACTATGAAAATTCTATTTATATCCTTACAATTTTAGATTCAATATTATGTAAACAACAATATTGCAGTCAACCATGAATACATAAAACATATAGAGAAAGAAAATACAAACACAAAGATATGCCAGTGGGGAAAAACCTTTCAGTAAAACAACCCCACCCCTCCAAAACCTACACAATGTATTATCTTCAATATAATGGTTACAACACACTTGCAATGCAAGTTCTTAAAGGACATGAAAGACAAATCCAATTGTAACAAAATACTACCAACAATACACTTTCACTCTCTCCTATTTGCAACCCTAAAGTCGCTTATGTCATGCACTTTCCATTTTAGGGAAACTTCCAAAAAGAACTATATTAGGATTTTAACATTCTCTAGAAAAGTAGGAACCCAAAAAAATTTGGGGCGATGCCCTGATCCCTGTGCGCTAGATGGAAATTCGAGTGCACAATACTTAATGAAAAATTGCCACACGTCTTCACGTCTTCACCCATCATGATATCTTCCAAAGATAGCTCTTACACATCATAGGAATTTGTCTAACCATTTTAGTCATGATCTCCTTACACACTATTCAAGATGCCGACACATGCAAGTGGAGTGACACATTAACATGCCAACTAGACATGTACATCACACTTAATTACATTATTTGCAAAAAATATAGTTACAAAAAAAAATAAAAAATAGGAATTATCCAAGATTGAGACACCTTATTCCTAACATCTCCCACTTGTTGAACACCTTGTAAGAGCAACAAGAACATAATAGGAACTAACTGCTAAAGGCCAAAAGGTCCATAGACTCCGAACAACATCTGAACTTCTCTATGCCTAGTGGTTTCATCAATGCATCTGCAATATTCTTTATAGTATCTACCTTTTCATAATTTACCTTTCCATATTCCACCATATCTATCACAAAGTGAAACTGCAGATCAATGTGCTTCATTCTAGCATGGAAAGTTGGATTCTTTGGAAGGAAAACAACACTCTGACTGTCACACCAAATAGTAATCTATCCTGCATCAACACCAATATCAAAACACAATCTCCTAAGCCAAATGGTTTCCTTACAAGCACGAGTAGCAGCCATGTACTCATCTTTTGTAGTGGACAAAGCAACCACAGGTTTTTTCTTACTCATCCAACTGCTGGAACCACCAAACAAAGTGAATACATAAGCACTAGTGGATCTCTTGTTGTCAATATTACCTACCCAGTCTAAATCCACAAACCCATGAATACAAACTAAATGCGGATCTCCAAAAGAGTTACCATGATAATGAATGGAGTAATCTGATGTACCCCTCAAATATTTGAATACTCCCTTAACTACATCCCAATGTACCCATCTAGGATTAGCCATAAACCGACTCAGAACTCCCATTACTTGGGCAATGTTTGGTCTAGTACAGACCATACCATACATAAGGCTACCAATTGCACTAGCATAAGGTACTCTACTCATGTCCTCCACCTCATTAGGAGATTTTGGAAAATCATATACTAATAACTTTGTTCCCATAGAAACAGGAACACACAATGGTCTACAATCTTCCATGTTGAACCTATCAAACATAGACTTCACATACTTACTCTAACTCAACCAAAGTTTTCTATTAGACCTATCTGTACTAATTTGCATACCTAAGATGTCCCTTGTTTCCCCAAGATCTTTCATCTCAAACTATGCTAACAACTAAAAGTTAAAATCATAAATCATATCCTTACCCTTACCAAACAACAACATATCATCAATATATAATGCAACAATAAGAAGACAATCATTTTCAACTCTGAAATAAAACACAATGATCTGATTTCATTCTTACAAATCTAATTAACAACACAATGGTATCAAACTTAAGGTACCACATCTTAGAGATTGTTTCAAACCATACTAAGACTTCTTTAATCTACAAACCAAAGATTCTTTACCTTTAACAATGTAGTTCTCAGGCTATGACATATAAATTTCTTCCTCCAAATCACCATGAAGGAAAGTTGTCTTCAAATCCATCTATTCTATCTCTAAATCATATGATACAACAAGAGATAAAATAAATCTAATAGATGTCAACTTTGAAATAGGAAAGAATATTTCACCATAATCTATTCCCTCTACCTATGAGTACCCCTTTGCAACCAATCTAGCTTTGTACCTTTCAACACTGCCATCTGCACAAAAATTCTTCTTGAACATCCATTTTCTACCAACATATTTCTGTCCTTTAGGCAGAGGTAAAAGGTCCCAATTTTTTTTTAATCCAATGAAGCCATATCATCATCCATGGCCTCAATCCATGAACCTGCATCTTCCATATCCAAAGCCTCTTTCACAGATCTAGGAGTATTAGTAATCCAAGCAAAAGCACAACTGGAATCTAACATAGAATAACCAAACCTTTCTCGCTACTTTCTTATTCTCATGGATCTCCTCAAGGGCTGAGGTTGAGGTTGTTCTTCCTCTTCTTCTAAACTATCAGAGCTACTAGAGCTCTCCACATCATTAGACCCAACATGGTCTTTCTATTTAGTCTTCTCAGGGGTAGGAGGCAATTAAACAATATCTTCCTTCTTTTCTTTCTCATTTGGTTCTAACACAATAGGAGAAGATGTTAGCTCTCTAAAAATAACATTTCTTCTATACAACACCTTACTAGTCACAAGGTCCCAAAGCTTGCATCCTTTCAGACCAACACTGTATCCGATGAAAATACATTTGACAACTTTGTTTTCCAACTTAGATTTTTTCTCCTTTGGAACATGTGCATAAGCTTCACAACCAAAAATATGAAGATTTCTAATTGAAGTCTTCTTACTAGACCACACCTCCATGGGTGTCTTACCAACATGGGCTGATGTAGGAGATCTGTTAATCATATAGCAAGCAGTGGTCATAGCTTCAACCCAAAACCTTTGTTCAAGACCAACTCCTCTAAGCATACTCCTAGCCTTCTCCATCAGTGTCCTATTCATTCTTTCTACAACTCCATTTTGTTGTGGGGTATAAGGAGTTGTCTTATGACTCTCGATACCTCATTCTTTACAAAATTGTTTGAACTTTACTAAGAAAAACTCACCACCATTATCAGTTCTCACACACTTAATCTTCTTACTAGTCTAATTCTCTACAAGAGCTTTAAATTCCTTGAACTGACTAAAGACTTGTGTCTTAATTTTTAGAAAATAAATCCATGTCCTTCTACTGTAATCATCTATGAAAGATACAAAAAATATAGACTTGGAGATTGAAGGAACTTTTATAGGGCCAAATACATCAGAATGAATAAGATCCAAGACATCAGTAGATTTGTGAGAACTAGAGTAAAATTGAACACAATTTTGTTTACTATATGCACAATGTTCACAGAAGTCAAACTCGAGATTACAATCATCAAACCCCTCAATGAGATTCTTGTTCTTCAGGGTTCTGAGACCCTTCTCACCAATGTGGCCAAATCTCATATGCCACAACATTGTCTTTTTTGCAGGAAGATTTCCTTCCAATGTGTTTGCACCCTTAGGTACACATGCTGCACTACCATTGGAACCAATAACCATAGTCTTCTTTACTTCTCATTCAGATGGTGGGGAAGAAGTGATAGTTTCTCTCTTCTTTGAAATAGAAGAAATATTACACTAAGAAATGCATGCATCAAGCCGAAATAGAGTACCTCTCCTAGTACCCTTAGCAAGAACCATAGCTCTTCTCATCATCTTGCACCCATTTTTAGGAAAAAACAACTTGCACACCTACATCATTTAGCATACTTACAGATAATAGGTTTCATGCCAAACTAGGGATGTGCATTACCTCGTTGATCCCCTTTACTCATCTATTAGGGAATCTGATAGTGAACCGTCCTCGTCCAACTTTCTTTAGGTGAGAATCATCACCCAAGTACACCTTTCCACCATCAAACACTTCATACTTTGAGAACCAGCTTTGATGAGAGGTCATGTGGAAAGAAGGACCCGAGTCTATCAACAACACATCATCAAATGCTTGCACTACTAAGGCTACAGTGGAAGCATCACCATCTTCTTGAGATTTTTCTAAACTTGAATCTGAGGCCTTCTTCTTCTTCTTTAGCTCTTTATAGTCTTTACGAAAGTGCCTAGTCTTATCACAATTCCAACATTTTGCCTTGGAATTTCTAGGAGTCTTTGATTTTCCATGGAATTTGGATCTACCCTTTCCAAACTTGTCATTTTGCTTCCCTCTATCATTGGATCTCTTGCAAATAATAAGAGCTTCCTTAGCCAAATTTGATGACTTTCTCCTTGTCTCCTCTGATAACAACAAAGACACCACATCATCCATTTTGAAAGTGACTAAAGTACTTCCAAGATCCATCACAAGATGGTTCCATGAATCTAACAAGGAACATAACATGGTCATACATCGATCCTCCTCCTCTATCTTGACACCAGATGATGTCAACTATGTAATTAGTAAATTAAAAACATTTAGATGATCTATAACAAATCCTCCTTTCTCCATTCTTAGAGAATACAACTTCTTCCTTAGGAACAACTTGTTCACCAAAGATTTGGCTTGATACACAGACCCAAGCTGTGTCCACAAACTATTTAAGGTCTTCTCATCAAGACCATTCAGGGGAACTAAATCAGCTAGACAGAGTCTAATGAGACCCTTAGCTTTTCGATCCCAATCTACTTGAGATATTGTTGCGGGTCCCACATCAAGTGAAGCTGCCTCCCATAGATCATGATCTTCAAGCAAGTCTTCCATCTTGAGTTTCCACAACTTGAAATTACTGCCATTAAATTTCTCCACCTCCATTTTTTCGTATGATGAACTAGCCATCTCACTGCAAATAAAATTCAAAATATTTTGCAAAAAACTCCCACTCAACTTGAGATTAGCTCAAAAAACCCTACCTAACAACTAGGATCAAAAGTTGATCAAGCTCTGATACCACTTGTAAGGAAAATCAAGAGCGGAAACAACTTCCTACACTAATCTCTCAAGGAAAGTATTGTGAAAATTCTATTTAAATCCTTAAAATTTCATATTCGATATTATGTAAACAACAATATTGCAGTAACCATGAATACAAAAAACAAATAGAGAAAGAAAAAACAAACACAAAAATATGCCAATTGGGAAAAACCTTTCAGTAAAACAACCCCACCCCTCCAAAACCTGCACAATGTATTATCTTCAACACAATGGTTACAACACACTTGCAATGCAAGTTCTTTCAGGACATAAAAGACAAATCCAGTCGCAAAAAAACACTATCAATAATACACTTTAACTCTCTCCTATTTGCAACCCTAAAATTGCTTATGTCATGCGCTTTCCATTTTAGGGAAACTTCCAAAGAAGAACCATATTAGGATTTTACCATTCTTCAGAAAAGTAGGAATCCACTTTTTTTTTTTGGGTGATGCCCCGAATCCCACACTAGATGGAGATTTGAGTGTACAGTACTCAATGATCAATTGCCACATGTCTTCACGTCTTCACCCATCATTAGATCTTCCAAAGATAGCTCTTACGTGTCATAGGAATTTGTCTAACCATTTCAGTCATGATCTCCTTACACACTATTCAAGATGCTGACACATGAAAGTGGAATGACACATCAACATGCCAACTAGATGTACACTCACACATAATGACATTATTTGCAAAAAATATAGTTACATAACAAATAATATGAATAGGAATTATCCAAGGTTGAGACACCTAATTCCTAACAATCATCTTAGGATAACACTAAGGAAAGTGGTTGCAAATATATGAATAAAAAACTCAAAAAGGAGTTCATTTAAATTAATAATTTGTGTCCGATGCTATTTAATGAAATACTACTGGTTAATCATCATATACTTATAATGATCAAAGTATGCACGAAGTAAGATCTTGGTACATAAAATTTTAGTTAAAAATAGAGGGAACAAAATTCAAATAGGGAGTCATATTCTTAAAAAAAAAGTCATAATATGCAATATGAATTACAATGAAGAGATAACTCAAACTAAATTTGTAGAATAATAGAGCTAGATATGCAAGTTAGAAGTGCATGATATGCACAATGTATAAACTAGAGCCCAACTAGACTAGAATATTAAAAATTTAGGCTCAATTAAGTGAACTTAAGTTAGAGCATGAATTTAAAAACATGTTCTTGATTATGTATAAAAATGTCTATGAGGATATTATTGAGCATGTAGGCAATTAGTTAATGCAAGATTGCAAACTCTCTAAGAATGAAATAAATGAATATGTCCTAACAACAAAATACCTTATTAAGTACCATTGCACAATGAAAGCCTCCAAAGTGAAGAAAAATGAGCAAAACCACATGGTCAAAAAACTCTCTCCAAAAGTGAGAGATGTAACTATACGAAATGTAAAATAAAGGGAGACCTCAAGAGGACCCCTCAAAGACAAATTCCTTCATTAACATAATCAAATGCAACTAAAGATAGCATGAAGATGTCAAAGGCTTTACAAAGATGTTTACAACTTGTTCTTCTATCAATGTGTACTCTAAGTGGAGAATTTCATCTTGAATCAATTGTTAAATATAGTGAACATGTGGATTTCAATACACCTAATCCTCTGATGCTCCACTAGATTGCACAAAATGTGAATAGCACTCTAATTATCACACAAAAGAATAATGAGACCATTAGGAGGAAAGAGAAACTCTATCATTAACTAATTAAGCCATAAAACATTTTGACTATTAAGAATTGTTGCTTGTATTTAGCCTTTGTAGATGATAATGCAATTAGAGATTAGTTGTTGCAAAAAATGCAATAAGGCCTAAACCAAGATTTAAAAAAAACAAAGCTATAAGTAGACTTCTAATCATCAGAATCACAAACCCAATCTAAATCTTTGAAGCCAATGATGCAAGAGTTGCTTGATGAATAGTATGCACCTCAAAATGCATTTGATAGTCTGTCGTTGACTCATGTGGATCATGAGAAAAGTGAGCACGCAAAGGTCAACCATAAAAGAAATATTAGGACAAGTATGTGTTAGGTATAAAAGATTTCCAAACAAAATACCACTAATAAAGTTCTATTGGTATTCAAAATAATACCTAGGTGACAGAGTGTGATGGTAGGCTTGGAATCAAGCATGCAAAACCTTTGAAAGCATGTCACTTTTTTTGACAAATGAAAACCATGTGGAAATATTGAACAACCTCAATCCCAAGTAAATAGTGTAGATGCCCAAGATCTCTCATGTCAAAAATCTCCATCAATGTTCATTGAACACTTTGAACCATAGAGTGAGATCTATTTGTAAGGACCAAATCATCTACATTTAATACCAAGATGATATTATACCCCTCTTATTGTTTCCCTCTTCCTATTGAGTGTAAACTATGATATTGGAATGATAATGAGTGAAACTTGAAGAGAGATAAAAAGAGTTCATCTTCTCCTACCAAGCCCCACAAACTTGTTTGAGGCCATATAATGAATGTTGGATACTACAAGAAACATAGAATTCCTAAAAAATCCCTATAGTTAATCCATATAGACATCCTCATGAATATTTCTATGCAACAATGCATTCTCTACATCTATTTGAAAAAATCACCATCCCTATGATGTTATTGTACAATAAGTAAAATGATGTAGAGGCCAATGCTATGGAATATGTATGCAACTCGATCATTTTTGGTAAAGTTGATTGTTCATTTATTCTACCTAATTTGATGATAGTTCTACAAGAATTTGTAATCAACCCAACTAATCAGCAACTAGACCAATTTAACTAGGTTATGGCTTGTTTCTTTCTAAAAATATTTGTTATGATATGTTTTTGTAAAATTTCTTGCGAACTCTGTCCATTTTTCATGGTCTCCATTATTTTTGTGCAGGATCTTGAGGTGAGTCACTTAGCACAGGTTGAGAGAGTTTTATTATTTTATTATTTAGATTCTAGAATATGTATGCAACTAGATCATTTTTGGTAAAGCCGACTATTCATTTTATTGTACCTAATCTGATGATAGTTCTACAAGAATTTGTAATCAACCCAACTAGTCAACAACTAGACCAATTTAACTGGGTTGTGGCTTGTTTCTTTCTAAAAATATCTTCTATGATATGTTTTTGTAAAATTTCTTGCAAACTCTACCCATATTTTGTGGTCTGCATTATTTTTGTGTAGGCTCTTGAGATAAGTCACTTAGCATGGGTTGAGTGAGTTTTATTGTTTTAATATTTGGACTCTAGAATATGTATGCAGCTAGATCATTTTTGGTAAAGCTGATTGTTCATTTTATTGTACCTAATCTGATGACAGTTCTATAGGAATTTGTAATCAACCCAACTAATCAACAACTAGACCAATTTAATTGGGTTATGGCTTGTTTCTTTCTTAAAATATTTGCTATGATATGTTTTTGTAAAATTTCTTGTGAACTCGACCTATTTTTCATGGTTTGCATTATTTTTGTGTAGGACCTTGAGGTAAGTCACTTAGCACAAGTTAAGAGATTTTTATTGTTTTATTATTTGGATTCTGGAATATCCATGCAAGATCTTGAGGTAAGATAACTTCATCAAAAGAAGGGAAGATACACTTGAGGCATGTTAGCAATAGGTCAAAAGAAATTTTGACAAGAAGGCTATAGCTAGAGTTTTTAAAGAAGGAGACCTTATTCTCAAGTGAGATGCAGAAAGAGCTAAATTGGGTAGACACTCCTAGTTTGATGCTATGCGGAGTGGCCCATATGTAAAGAGGCCAATGCTTTTTGGTTATCTAGGCTTGATGGTGATATTTTTCCAATTCCAGTTAATGGAATTTACCTTAAGCCTTTCTTCTAGAGAAGGTTGGGGGTTTCTGTACATAACAAAGTAGTCTTCTTGTTTTCAAAGAAGTGCACGTGCACAGGCCATTTCTCTGTGAAATAGAATTTTTTTATTTTTATTTTTCGAATTTTTGTAGTTTGCAAAGGTTACAATCGTTTGCAGAGCAGGGCTCATTTTTTTGTGACTCTATAGTCTAATGGATTTCTTCAGGCCACTAGTCCATGCTTAGCAGGCAAGCATCCCATCCGAGTCACCATAAATGTTAGCCATTTTTAGCCTCCCTCCTAAAAATCCAATGTTTCCACCTTCATGAACATCCAGGGTGATAGTCATGTTCTACATCCTGATAAATCATTATAATTTTCCATGCAAGCATAATTAGAGATACTTAAAAACCTTCATTATTTATTTTTATCCCTAAGTCTTTTAAATTCTTCACATTGTATGAAGCACTTCAAGTTGTGATGATGCAATTCCCCTTCATCTCCTTGTCGCTCCAGTTTAAGACTTAATCGTCAGATGGGCTATGAAAGTGCAAAACAATCAGGTTCAAGTGATCATCGCAACATCGCCAGGGAAAAAGAAGTTTCAAAGTTTTAAGTTGTGAAGTTGTGATGGGGAGAAAACATTCAAGTCTAATGGTCTTCACATCTTTGCTTGCAATTGAGGTTAACCTAAGATCAAGGTGGCGAGGGTCGCACTGTCACATATGGTTAAGAGTATCTTGAGGTTAACCTAAAACAATAAGAGTATCAAGTCGCAATAGAGCGATCAACAATTGAAAGTGATCATTGCAGTATCACACGGTTAAGTAATGAAAAGAGCTTTCAAGTTGTGAAGGTGCAAAAAGGTAATGAAAATAATGAATTAAGGGCATTCATAGTGTTGTAAGGACTTAATGCTAAAGCTTGGTTTAGGTAGCGAAGTGGTGCTTTCCCTTTGTTACACTCTTGCAAGGTTAAAGCCGAGGTTATGAACTTAAGTCGTGAAGTTGCAAACAAAGAAATATTGAGATAGTTAAGGGCTAGGTGCAACGTCACAAGGATTCATCTACAATTATAAATTTTTGCTATAAAGCCACAAAGAAAAATGACAGTTAAAGGGAGTACTACTCGTTGTATCACATGTTTTAGATAAGCTCCATGTTTGGCAGTTCTAATAGAGCGATACAGTTAAAGATAAATGTATAACAACATCACACAATCAAAGGATTTTTAGGTCCTAACTATTGCGAGGGTGTGAAGTAATCAGTTTTATGATGTTCACAAGGTTGCCGCAGTTAGTGGGCTAAGGTAGTTTTAAACTGTGAAGCAACAATAAGGCATGAATGAAGATGTCATCACTTCATATGGAAAAAAAATTAATGAAGAGAATGAGTTACAAAGCCGCAAATAGGAGCAGGTGCAAGTCAACGTAATAGTTAGAAGGATGGATGATCTAGAAAAATGTTTAAAGAATATAGGGCCACATGATCGGTCAGATGTTTGAATTCAGTTGACTTGATGACATGGCTAACCTGGTATTTTCATGAACATAGAATCAAGCAACTCTTTCATGGTGAATAATAGAAAGGATTTGTTGGTCTGCAACCACCTTTTTTGGTGTCCTCGACGCCATTGCATCTCATGATTCTTAAATGCATATCATGATCGATTGTGTTTAATTTGATCTCTTGCGACTGAGTGCATTCTTTACCTTGCTCATTCTATCATGTTCGGAGAGAAATTACACTTCATGTTTAGATTTTCTTTCTGATTCTTAGTTATTGCTCTCATCTACAATCCAACCTTATGGTTGTTGAAGTTAAACTCAAGGTTGTATTTGGGTTATTCCTGCACCCTATAAAGTCAAGTTTGGTCATTTTTCAAAAGATCTCTCTTTTTCTAGTCTTCTACAGATATTCTCTGTAAATGATCTTGCCTCTATTCAATATAAGTCACTATTTTCATATCCATTCTCATCTAGTTAAATTTGTGTAACCTAATTATACCTCATTTTTCTAAATGTATTTTGGTAATCAAAACACCATGTGATCATGTTCATTCCAATTAACTAATTTGTTAAGTGAATTTGTTGTATTCTTTGAATGATTATGTTATTTTTTGACTGTCCCATGGTGTTAAGATTGAAAGAATATAGACAATGGTATGTTTTGTGAGGTTTATTGGATTTTAGTGTAGTTATTAGAAAGAAGTAGATCAACATACTATTTGGTGTATCACCCCTCTAGATTAGACTAGGTAGTTTGATTTTCATGCATTTCCTTCTCCCTTTTCCTCTCAAGAAGTAGCTAGATGCACCCTGATAGTAAGGAAGACAACCTTCTCCAAAGATTCAATCTCTGATTGCAAAGTCCCACACTTTTGAGATGGTTTCCATGTTGCACAAGGTCACTTGAAGGTCATACCTTAAGCAATGGTGTAGACTTATGTGTCAACAGAGACCAAAGCTTCTATGTTAGGAAGGCCACTAGATTCTCTCAAAGAAGACATGGTTTCTTACACAATTGAACATGAATTAATACATTGTTCAAAATAAGCAGACTTTACTAAGTATTGGAATGTTCTAGAATTTGGGTTCGAAAGCCATCTTGAATGAATTAAAACAAATACTCGTCCTTTTAAACCACGAAAGCCCAAAATCCAAAGGTAAGATAAAGTATGACTTAATAAAGAGGGTGAGGTGATTTCAATAAAATGTACCTTTTGAGTTACGATATTACCTTACATCAAAAGGGGGGCTTATAACCTTTGAAGTTTGAGAACTTGTAGAGAAACAAGTGTTAATATGTTAAGGCAACGATACTTTAAAATGTTTCTTTTAATTGCTTCTAATCTAAGATGTCTTATCCTTGCCATTGTAAATATGACAGATGATGGCATAAATAAAAACCTCACTGATGTAAGCATGACTACTAAGGTATAGTATGGTCACTTAAATATCTATTAATTACTCACACGTGTGACACACAAGGTGAGCTTAAGGCCTTGTGTATTATCTAAGAAGTGTGTGACAGGGTTTATATTTTGAATGAAGGCATATTTGGCTAAGAAAAATATATTCTCTTTTATAGGCGAAGTGATATACTTGATGAACCATGACCAAAACGAAAACACTAGTTACTACCACCAAAAATAGTTAGACTTCGTCAATGCACCACTGACAAGCCACCAAAGTTGGGCTGGGGTTGAACAAATGAAAATGTGAAGTCTTAGAAATGTAGACTAAAAATCCAGACCAAAATCATAAGAAAATATGAGAATAGTTGTGGAAAAAGCACCTTTCCTTGGCATGCCAACACTTAGAACCCAACTGAAATAACTTAGGCTTGTTAGGTCCTAATCCTATGCTATAAAGGGACACATATGATGACACAAAGGGCATATAAAAATACACTCTAAAACCAACCAAAAACCTATGTTTTATTATTTGGATTATGGAATATGGATGCAATTGGATTAATTTTGTTGTTGTGCTAATACGTAATAAGCACCTTCAAAAAGATCTCTTTGTATATATAAAGACTATAAGTTGTGCAATTTGTCATGTATTGCATTTGCATTTGCTTTTCCATTACTTATAAGGGTGTTTCAGGGTTGGGAACCACTTCAACATCTTTTACATGGTTTAGAGGTAATGGCATTATGGCAAAGGCTTTTGTAAGGGAATGAGCCTTGTAATTATGGCATTCACACAGAAGAAAAACTTGCTTCTTCAACTCCTTTCACTCAATTCTTCACTAAAGTTATTCTTCTAGCAGTGAGAATAGCTACTACAAATTCCTAAGAGTCAAGGGACCTTGAACCTATGTTATATTTTTTGGAGACATGGGAGAAGTTACTACCAAATTCAATACTTCATAACATTTTGGATTATATAGGATGTCCAAATCAATAGTAGCAATAGACACTTGGGATCCTCATAGCGAGATTGTGCCAATACATGCATGGTTACATCCTTGGCTTCCATTGTTAGGTCAGCATATGGAGCCTTTATATCTAACCATTTGTTATAAGTTGGGGCATGCCCTTCATGCCTAACATGCAAGTGATGCATCTACATATGCAATTTTATCACCTTGAAAAATTGTATTTGATCCCACTAGCTGAGAACAACTAATTGTTCATTTTATTGTACCTTATATGATGACAGTTCTACAAGAATTTGTAATCAACCCAACTAATCAACAATTAGACCAATTTAACTAGGTTATGACTTGTTTCTTTCTAAAAATATATTTTATAATATGTTTTTGTAAAATTTCTTGCGAACTCTACCCATTTTTCGTGGTCTACATTATTTTTGTGTAGGATATTGACCTAAGTCACTTAGCACGGGTTGAGTGAGTTTTATTGTTTTTATTGTTTTATTATTTGGATTCTGGAATATATATACAACTAGATCAATTTTTTTGTTGTACTAATATGTAATAAGCACCTTAAAAAATATCTCTCTGTATATATAAAGACTAGGTTATGGCTTGTTTCTTTCTAAAAATATTTTCTATGATATGTTTTTGTAAAATTTCTTGCAAACTATTTGTAAAATTTCTTGCGAACTCTGCCTATTTTTCATGCTCTATATTATTTTTCTGTAGGATCTTGAGGTAAGTCATTTAGCAAGGGTTGGGTGAGTTTTATTGTTTTATTATTTGGATTCTAGAATATGTATGTAGCTGGATAAATTTTTCTATTGTGAGCTAATATGTAATAAGAACCTTAAAAAATATCTCTTTGAATATATAAAGAGATACACATTTAGAACAAAATATAAAGAAATACATGTTTAGAAGTAAAAGAAAAGAACATTTACATAGGTACCCCTTCTCACCCTTGAAGAAAATATTAGAGCTAGGGCACAACACTATAATGAAATCATAGAGCTACAAGGGCATGACAATTAAATGCAAAGATCACAAGGGCACAACAATAAAATGCACCGATCACAAGGGAACGATAATGTTCACAGCTCTCCACCCTCATTCAAAGCTCTCCACCTCTTTCATGTGCAGCTCTCCACGATCAAAACAAATGGGGAATTATTTATGTCATGTTTCTTTTCTTTTTTTTATGCTCACACAGGCATCGTAATTATGATGTCAAAGTCGGTATTGCGATGATGTCAGGGACAATTACAAAAAAAAACATGAAAATGACCACAAATTACACTGTCATCACAAATTGCTATCGCAATTTGATCCCAAAAGTTGTAGTGGCACTATCCATACAATGTTCTTCCCTCTATCAAGCATCTTCTTAGCTCCTTAATGCAATCACCATGTGTCAAAAAAGAATTTCTAACATTTGTGCACACTATAGCAAATAGTTGTGCATCATGCTTGATCTGTGCTTGTGTCACTGTCACAAGTTTACCAATTATTTTTCTCTTATCTAGGGATTAGTCTCTATTACCTTTACTTAGATAAATTTTTGCATTGTCTTTGAAACCTCTCCCAAAGCCTTTTCCAGACTTTTCACCTTCTTGTTCCTTTCAAACAATTTTCTCAAAGATGATATTAGACCTAACTAATCATTATCATCTCTAGAAAAATTCTCTAATTTTTATTCCAACAGAGATTTGATTTTCTCAAGTGTCTAGAGTAAAATATTTGCTTCATGTTAGAGTATAACTTTATCAAACTCCATCTCTGTGTGCTTAAGCTTAGGTAAGAATGTTGACTCATGTAGTATTATCCTCCAATTAAATCTAACATGGTCTTCTTGCATCTTCTTCTCATATTCTTCTTCTTTTCCTCTTCTTCTTCTTCTCTCTTGTCTTTTTCAACTTTCCTATTCCTTTCTTCTTCTTTCTTCTTCTCTTCTTCTCTTTTATTTTCTTATTTTTCTCTCCTCTTTTCTTATTCTTCTTTTCTTTTCTTTTCCTTGTCTCTTTTCTTTGTTTCTTCTAGTCTCTTCCTTTTCCCTACTTCTTTATTTCTTTCTTTCTTCCTCTTCTTCCTTTCTCTTTTTCTCTTCCTCATCTTCAAAGCTGGTATAGTTGGCCAAATTGCCAAAAATAGATTGCCCATAATCCTTGAAGGGATCTTCTCTTGTATCCAAAATAATTCTTGTACTATCTACTCGCATGGCATTAGTACCAATAGTTACACGTGGTGTAGACTCTATCATCACTGTATCTTTACCAACTTCTGTAGATGGTTCCTTTGATACCATTGTTACTTTTTCCTCAATTGTTTTATTCTCTATTTGTTCTGCAACTATAAGGATCACTCCCCCTAAGTCCTTTCTCTCTTCTTCTTGACTGGGTGCAGAGGTCATGAATTTTACAATTGCCTCTCTTTTTTATTACCTTATTCACCTCTTCATAATTATCTTCCATTATTAAAATTTCTCTTCTTTTATGCCTTAGTAAGGGCTCAATATCCTTCATTATGCTCTCAAGGTGTTTACTACTCTTCACTTCACATAGTTTTTGTATCATATTTTCTCTGATTTTCTTATCCTTGCCAATCACTCTTTTCTTTCTATTGATCAATCTATTATACAAGTCTTTAGGCATCGACTTTTGAATATCCTCAAACCTATTTTTTGACAAAATCATATGTCTTACTAAAACAGTGTCTAATTGTAGTCTATCCATATTATCATACAAATATTAAAACTTATTCAACTATAAAAAAATTTCCATTATTTACAATTGCAACATTAAGAGTTTCTACCTTATGTTTTTGGGGCTTTCTCTTAGTAGGTACCTTCACTTCTACCTTTGCTTGTTCTACCTATTTACTTCTACTTCCTCTTCCTTAGATTCATTTGATTCAAACTCAATTACTTGTATCTTCCTTCTCTGTATCCCATATAAAAAAAAATTCTTTTCTTATCTGGTCCACTCGTCATTTTCTTTGTTCTTTTTGTGTGAAGGATATTCCATTTTCTCCTATTTGACCTAACTTAGTTGGACACAAGTGGGGGGGGGGAGGTGGGGGTGAAGAAAAATTAAAAAGAACAAGATCAACTTAAGCTTACAAACAACCCTACTTAGTGTTACACATGGAAGAAACATACACAAAACCATGTACATAAGGAAATATTCTAGAGTTTTACTCGGGTGTAATTAATAAGAAAAATATTTGAACATAAGGCTCAACAATTAGTGCACACACTGGTGTAATAATTAAAATAAGTCTTTTAACATGCTTGGCTGTAAGGCCATCTGGGTTTTGGCCATATACAATGAAACTACAAAGTTAGATTCCTAGTCTACATCTATCATTCTTCTCAATATCTCTTATCATCTTCCTCCTATCCTCTTCTATCCCTACCAAGCTTATTATATAGCTAACTAAGCCACAAGTTAGCTAGTCAAGCATTTGATTACATTATAGGTCCAACCTAAGAAGAGTAAACCAAAACCGGTGCTAAATGAAACATAAGGCAATGCACACTCAAAGGAAAATCCATGTGTTCTAGGAGTCAACTCCTAACTTCGCAACATGTCATGTTAACATAAGAAACTGCCCCAAATGAAATAAAATGCCTTTCTAGAAGAAAACATGACAAAATAAAGATCACAAAGAATGGTTCACAACTTGAGAAATACAAATAATCAAAACTTGTGTTGTTAGGAGGAGGATCAAGGACAGGTCCTCATTAACATGTCAACTATGCATAATGCAACACCAACAATAGAAATGGATACTTCAAGAACAATAGACTAGTATAGAAAACAAGATATATTTTTGGTTGATGCAATATTTCTCAAAGACCCAAGATGCTCCTGCATCAGACACCTAGGGTTAATAAAGAACTAATATCTACATCAGGCACTGATCATATTTTGACCTGAATCATAAAGATCTAATTCAAATTGTGTAATCCATGAACTATCTTCAACACTTTTTTCTTTCCACTAAATTAGGTATTCCATGTAATCCTTTCCTCTAGTAATCTTGCTTACTATGTTATTCATAATCTTTTCAATGCCTTATTTCTTCTTTCTAGGATAAACTAGGTTACTACCATCCTCATCTTCTAAGTCGTAGTACTCAAAGATATCTACAACGTTGAATATAGGTGATATATCCATATCTTCTAGCAATTCCACTTCATAGGCATTTCTACTATCAAAATTCTTCAAAATATTACAAGGTCCAAACTTCTTCATTTTCAGCTTACTGTAGGTACCAACTAAGAATCTATTCTTCTTCAAATGAATCATACCCTCATCACCAACTTCAAAATATTTGTGTTTCTTCCTTTTATCATCTCTCTATTTATACTTCTAATTACTGTGTTCCAAATTTCTTTGAACTTCCTCATGTAAAGTCTTTATGAAAATAGTAAAATTCTCAACTTCAATACTTCTTATCTCAGTAGGCAATTCTCTCAACTCTGTGGTTCCTTTAGGATGAAATCTAGTAACAATATCAAAAGGTTCTTTCTTAGTACTTATATTCATAGAATTATTGTTTGCAAACTTTTCTTGTGCCAAAACTAAAACTTAGTTAGTAGACTTCTCTCCAACTAAACATTTTAGTAAGTTGCCCAAACTTTTTTTTTCACTACTTCAGTTTGTCCATCTGTCTAAGGGTGAAATGTAGAACTAGACTTAAACTCTGTATTCATCTTCTTCCAAAGTGTTCTCCAAAAGTAACTAGTAAACTTAGTCTCTATCTAAAACAACTGTCTTAGACAAACCATGTAATATTACTATTTCCTTGAAAAATAACTTAGCTACATGCAATGCATCAAAGGTCTTCTTACAAGGTATGAAATGAGCCATCTTTGAAAATATGTCAACCACTACAAAAATAGTCATTACCTCTCTAAGTTCTAGGCAATCCAAGAACAAAATCCATGCTCACATCTTCCCAAGGCCTATCAAGTACATGTAAAGGCAAATACAATCCCATATTTTGACTAGTTCCTTTTGCTACTTGACAAATTTTGCAACCTCTAACCATTCTGTATACATCCCTATAAATTTGTGGCCAAAAGTATCTCTCATAAATCAGTTTAACAGTCTTATCAATCCCAAAATGTCTAGCAAGTCCACCACTATGTTTTTATTTATTATGTTCTCTCTCATAGATCCTTTAGGTATGCACAACTAAATTTCTTTGAACAACATATCCTCTTGAATGAAATAATAAGTCCACTTGTCACTCATTGTTAGTTCCTTACAAGCTTTCCAAGGTTTTGCAAAATCCAGATCATTCTCATACAAATACTTCAAGTCATCAGAACCAAGTACCTCAACTCTCATCTCTATTAGCAAATTTCTTCTTTGGCTCAATGCATCAAAAACTTTGTTTAACTGTCCACTCTTATGTTTCAATCAAAAGGAAAAAATTCTATAAGAACTCAAACCACTTCATATGTCTCTGATTTAATTTATTCTGACTTCCCAAATACTACAAAGCTTTATGGTAATTGTACAATACAAAATCCTTGAGCATTAGATAATGTATCTATTTCTTCAAAGATTGAACAATGGCATAGAATTCCTAATCATAAACTGAATATTTTCTCTTAGCATCATTCAATTTATCACTAAAGAAAGCTACAAGCCCTCCCTCTTGACTCAAAACAACTCCAATTTCACTCCCACTAGCATCACATTTAACTTGAAAAACTTTACTGAAATCTAGTAAAGCAAGTGTAGGCAATTTTACAATCTTTTGTTTCAATGTTTCAAAACACTGAGGAGTTTTTTAGAGACTAGGCTGGGGAGAAAGTTACTATGCATGGGGTGATGGTAACTGAGGAGTTTATTGTTGAAATAATGGGCTCCCCACGGTAGGGATTAAGTTTTAAAAAGAAATAAAAATCTCAAATGTTCCACTGAAGAAATTCCCAAAAATCTAAATTGGGACAGATTCTTTGGAAACTTCTAGTTCAAAGAAAAACAAAGATGATAAGGTGAAGATAAAGAAGCTCATTGGGAAGGTTATGGATACTAAGATGAGTAGTGCCTCAAAATGGGAAGAGGGTAGAGCTAATAATAAGGAGACCAAGGCAAACACATAGTCGAGAAGAGTTAAAGTTAGGATGAAGAAACTGAGACTTGAGGAGGTTTCTGAAGATGATAAGGAAATAACAGAAATGGAGAATAATAAAGATAAGGTGGAAATGGAAAGTGGGGATTACAACTTGAACAATGAAGGTTACTATGATGGTCATGATGATGTGACAAACAAATTTGTCGGCTCGGGGAGTAATGTGGGTATTCCAAATTCTGAAGTGAAGGGACATGATGACACCCTAAATCAATCTATGGACACTATGAAAGATACTTTGGTGAAGCAAAATTTGGCCATCCCTAAGGATTGTAAGGAGATGGGTCACTCTATGGAGACTAAAGGTGACCATAATGACATTGTGCATTCCCTTCCCATTAACAATGAGCCTAATAATACTATTTTGGATCAAGTGAAGGATTTTGGAAAAGGGGATCATGTTGGGGAGGATAATCTTATGTCTGATAATGCTCACAATAATCTCAATTTCCCTAACTCTAATAAAGCTATCGAGGAGGAAGAGAATGAGAAGGTCAATGAGAGAGTGATGTTTCTCCATAAAGATAAATTGAGAGAAGATATTACCCTCCATATTGATTCTTTACTTTATAATGAGATTATGACTCTGAAGAAAAATGTTAGAGAGATGCAAGGTAACCTTGATAATGAAAAAATAAAAAGAATGGAGCTCAAAGGAAGATTTGGGAATATCCTTGCCAAGGTCAAGCCTTATGAAGTTGAATTAAGGCAAATGGTCAGAGGTAGTTGTCAACATATGGACATGGTGACTTCTAGTCTATGTGTAGTCGTGATGAGCATCGACATAAGAAGCAATGAGGAGATTATATCTCCTTTTTTTGCCTAGATGATTGGTGGTCCCAGTAAGCGAACAAGGCAGAGTATGATAAGGGTCATTGAAGTTGCTCCCAGATTAAATGTAAAATACTTTAATCATGAAGCAACAAACATCGAAAAATATATTTCCAAGGCAACAAAGTAGTTGGTGTAGGGAATCTCTATTCTTCTACTAGTCTTGGTTGCTGGTAGTGGTTTTTGGTTTTGGTTTTAGCTATTGGTTTGGTATTAGTTTTATTTATTGTTCTATAGCTCTCTGCGTGTCTATACTTAGGTTCCAAGTCCTTGTAAAACCTATTTTTTGGGTTTTTAGTCGTAACTATAGGTTCCAGGTCCTTGTAAAACCTAGTTGGACTTTTATTTCATTGATAATGTTTTAGTTTTGATTTTTTCATATGGACCCAAAACCCATTTTTACCGTAATCCAAAATAAAACTTTTTTAATATTAAAAACTCAATAATAGAAAATTAGAGGAAAAAAATACATTCAAGATAAAGAACGAAGTATATTATGCTTGCATATTTTTAGAAGATCAAAGGCATGTGAAAATAATAATTTCATGCTTCTTTTTATTTAATATAAAATTAATTTAATTTTCATATTTATAAAAAGAATATTATTATTAATTATTAATTTCATAAATTACAAAGAATTAATTTTAAAATGATTATTTATTCATTTCAAAAATTAAATAAATAAATACTATTTTTTTCCCCCTATAAGTTGATTTTTAATATTAATGTTTTTTAAAACTCTTAGATATTACTTATTATATATATTAATGCAAATGGAGTTATAAATTAATAAATATTTATTTGTGATTCAATTATATTTTAAGAGAAGTTGTAGTGGAATTTACCATATAATCATCTAGTTATGAATATTTAATATTATGAGAGAAATTATAAATAATTTAAATAAAATTATAATTTCAAGTTTAAACTTTTAAAATTAAAAGAAACTAGAAAATGGGGGCTAACCCAGAAAAACAAAATGTTGTAGAATAACTACAAGTTAGAAGAGACTAAACTTAGCCTACCCCCATTTTTAATTCCAAAAACTCTCGCATTAAAGTATCCCAAGATCTGGCAAGCAAACTACATACAATATGTAGCATAAGATATACAATAGCCATAATATTCAAGACTTCATAACAACACCATGAACAACACTCACAAGGGCCAAGTGCTAAAGTAGTTAACATGATGAAAACTAAAAATTAAGACACATGAAGAATTAATTATCCTTATTCTTCTCCTTGCCTTTTGATTTATCTAGCAACAATTGGAGGCAATCATCTGCTAGGAACTTGTAGAGTGAGCCCTTGGTGTCCACTCCCATCATTAAGGTGAGACATTTCTCCACATGTAGAAGGTGGAGGGTAGAAGCAGCTGAATGCATTACCTTGACCACAAACTTGGTAACCTCATGGAACCTCTGCTCCAGGATCTTTTGCCTCTCTTCCAATTTTTTAAGGTCTCTTTTAATGACCCCTACCCCTTCAGTTTTTTTCCTGATTGTCAGTAGGAAGGGGCCTCAAGGGTCCTTGCTATGTTTTTGTTCACCTTTTTCAATTAGTCATAGGTGGGTGTGAGTTTCACTCGTCTAACCCTCTAAATTTTTAGGGGTTTCATTCTTTTGGGTATTAGAGACATGGGAGGGGAGGGGGATCAAATGACTACTATCCTCATGCTTTCCCTCACTAACAATATCCCCGTCCTCATCCATAACATATTTCCTTCAAGAAATCTTACTCTTCTATTTTTTCTGAGGATGTTTGTGTTTATTGCTTCTTGTGGAGTCAGAGCTAGGGGGCTCTCAAGTTTGGGCCCAAGGTCCACATTCACCCATTTTTTCTTGTTTCTCAGAGATCTTGGCTTACCACCCTCCATTTCCACATTTGAGTCCACAATTTGGATATTTTTCTCCATTTTAATTTTCATCATAATATGGTGTTAGGTGGGTTTTTTAGTTTTGGTTTCCACAGTGGACATCATCTCCGTAGAGATTTAAGGGGTGGAGGTAGAAAGGGTCGAGTTAGGAAGGACCACCTGCACATTGATGGGTTGGATATGGCAGAGATTCCTATGGAAATCATAAAGCTTAAACATGAAGGCATGGTTATCACATTTTCCTTTTTAATCTTCTCCTTAACCTTAAGAATATTGTCCTCCATGGAATATAAGAGAAAAAATGGGAAGGAGATGAGGTCACAATTACAAAAATGGTTTAAATGGGGAAATGGTACCAGTAGAAAATATGAAATCTACCCTCTAAGGTGAGATATCTCATGATAGCATAGCATACCTCTTTCTAGGGATCTGATAACTCCATTTTGACAAAACAACCACAATCATGCACCAAGATTTCATCAGGACAAAAAAATTGGTTAAAGATAGCTTCATCTGCAACATGAGTTTTCTTCTGCCATTGATGACCCTCCAAGGCTAAACCACTAACCTTGGCGATGACCTCTTTATTGATCTCAAATGAGATCACATCCACAATCCCCTGTATATTAGTCCAAGAATTAACAAACTGCATAGAGATCACTTCATCATAACACTCAATACACTGCATAAAGGACACCAAGCCACCCTCTTTCAAGTAAGTCAAGACAACCTCTTTGTAGTTTTCAATAGAACTCAGCTTGATATCAATAGGGTTACCACCCATTTCTCCACTCTCGCCCAGTTCCTCAATAAAATCCTTATAGAGATCTGACATAAACCAAACTAATATTCAGTGAAGGCTAAAAAAAACTATAGAGAGCACCCCGAAACTTGTAAGCTAAGGAAATATAATGACAAAAACCTAAATAAAAAAGCTCTGAGAAATAATGCCACATAACTAACACCTTCCTCAAAGAATCATAATGATTGTTAGTACTTTTCGCTCCATTCATAACACCATTTCTTTCATTATCGATGCTCATACTATCATTTTTAAATCACCCATCCTTTCATATCTAACACAATCCCACCAAATCTTGCAGCAGTCAGCGTGCCGATCTAGGCATAAAACTCTCCCATGTTTATCACCAGACATTTTAAACAAGGATAGGAAGTAGATAGGGATGCCTTGTAAGGAGGCCATAAGGAGTTGTAATTATCTTATATTTATGAGGACTTTTCCTTTCCATCATGCATTCCTCCTTTGTATATGTTCCACAATTGAATTTCAGAACTGTGGAGAAACCTCCTTAACTATGAGGGGTAATCCTAGGTATGTGTTAAGGAGGTTAGCCTGCTAGCATTGAAGTTCTCTAGTGATTTTGTCTTGTAGAATTCCTCTCAGTATTAAAGAAATAGATTTTACTTTTATGGTAATTTATATGTTGACCTGAAACTATAACATACTCCTCAAGAAACTTCTTCTAGTATCTAGCTTCATGGATAAAAGTTATCCTGTAGAGAAAGGTTTCATCCACAAACTATTGGATCACCTCCGACGGGAGAATGGTAGCTGAATTAATGCCCTTTATTTTACCTTGCTCCACCAAAGCCAAGAAATTTCTTCCAAGCACTTCTGCAACAATGATGAACACGTATGGGGAGAGAGGGTCCTCCTTTCTTAGTCCCCTCTTAGTCTTAAAGAACTTCCCAGTGGTTCCATTCAGAAGAAGCACAAATTTGACATAATTGAAAACCTCCTCAATTAGAGAGATAAATCTCTCCCTGAAGCCTAGTCTACAAAGTGTGTCAAAAAGAAAATCACTTCTCACTTTATCATATGCTTCAGAAATATCAACTTTCATGGCCATACCTAGGTTCTTGCTCTTTTCCATTGAATGCATAACTTTTTGAGTGGTAATAAATACACCCAATATTTGTTTTCCTAGGAAAAAAACATTTTGGAAAGGACTATTAAATTTATCAAGTAGGGATTTCAATCTATTCACCAAGATCTTAGATAAGATTTTGTGCATTGTATTATAGAGGCCCACGGGCCTAAAATCTCCCATCTTAGTGGGCTTACCAAGTATTGGGACAAGGACAATATAAGTTCGGTTGAGTTTTATAAGGAGTCACCCTTTATTTATGAAATCTCATGCAACATGGGTGAGGTCATATTTGATGGTCTCTTAAACTCATGGAAAAAGGCAGCGGGAAACCATCAAGGTTCGAGGTCTTATAGCTACCCATAGAGAAGATGATCGCTTTCACCTCCTCAATCTCAACCCTCCTCGCCATGTCCTTATTCATCCCTTTTTCCACCACTAGGGTGATAATTATCAAAAGATCTTCACTTTTATCACGATCTTGAGGAGGCCTAGTTGCCCATACTTTGAAATACCTGGAAGCTTAATTACCCATATCCATTTCCTCCACAAGTTCCTGATCCTAATCATCGAGAATTTTAGAAGCAGACCCATGGAATATGGCAATATTCCTTCCCCCGTCAGTTATCCATTGGATACGTGATATTTTCTTCTAAAAGATCTCGTCGTGGGTAACCTCCTCAGACACCTCCCGATTGGCTAGCAACACCCTGACAATCCTCAAGATTTTTCCCAATCTCCTTCTTTTGTTTGTAAATATCCCTAAAAGTTGACTTCTTCCATCCACACACTTCTCTTCTAATAATTTCTTGTTTCCAATAACACGAGACACTTCCTCCCAAGTTTGACATCTTCCAGCCCTTGTATTAGGAGCATAAAAGTTGACTAACATCTAGGTAAGATCCTTTTCCACAAAATCAACAACCAAAAAATATAGATTGGAAAAAAAAGTTCTTCCTAAGATCTTACCAGAATCCCATATAGTTGTAATGTCTCCCAATGCACCAACCACCTCACTATACACAAAGCTTGCACTAGGGAAAATATACGTCATAAGTTCTTCAAAAAACCTAATAGACATTTTCATTTTATAAATAATATAATGTCCACTTTATGCTCTAAAATGCTCTTTTTAATGGCATATTATTTTCTAGGGCTATTGAGCCCTCTAACATTCTAGGATATGAACTTCATTTTCTACATCTCTGGGTGTTTTCCAAGGCGAAAATGTCCCTAGTAGTAGCTTTTAGTCTAATGACCTTTACTGGAGTCTACCAACCTTAGACTCAAAACCAACATCCATTTTAACATTACCCCTATTCTTTCTCTTCACTAAACTCCATCCCACATCAGGGTCTTCCATGGGTTGAGTAGAGGTCGACAAATACTCCAAATCCTGATGAATTGGGGAGAGCTCATTGCGACAGATTTAGAAGGAGACCATCATGGAGCCAAAAGGAAAAACACCCCAAGACAACTCTCTGACCTCACTCCTTGTAGATGAGATAAGAACCTTCCTCCAAGTATCCTTAGGATTTTCTACAACCAAGGGAGGATCTGGAACCCGAAGGTCAGACCCACCTATGTTACTTGTGATAAAAACACCCTCATCCTTCCTCCTTGGGGATACGTACATCATGAGTGTTAGCACCCCTTTTTTCACTGGGAGGGATCCCATAGTAACCTTCACTTCCTCTTTTGGGGATTTCCCCTTCTTGCAGACTTCCATTACGATTTCCATCGCCATCTTCTCCAAAGAAGAAATCAAATTAGTGAGGTCTTCAATGAAGGGATAATCCTCCATCCCCTTTCTCTCCATTTCCTTGATCTGGGTCTCATTCCCTATAGTTCCCTTTAATCTCATCCTAGTTGGAGGGGAAGTATTTGAGCATTTTCCCTGATTAGAGGAGGCCATCAATGTCACCTTCTCTTTCCCCTTTTTGTCATTCCCCCTATCTTGGGTTCTAGGGAAATTAGTGATGATATAACCATAAACAACACAGTGTTGGCAAAAAAAAAATTGCATTCTCATAAGAAATTGGCTAGGACTAGGCTCTCCAATTCAATTTTAGCACCACAATAGTAGGGAGGGCTTTATTGATGGCCACATTCACACAAAATCATGCATAAATCATGGAGTATCCAAACAAATCCCCAATCCATTTAAATACCTTATCATCCCAAAACCCCAGAGGAAGCCCATGGAGCCAAATCCAAACTAGGGCCATACAAAGAAGCTCTGTGGCTAGGTTAAACTTAGGTTCCCATTTAGCTAGAGTTAGCGCATGTTTACTAAAGTTCCAAGATCCCACTAAAATTGAACATTTATCTTCCTTGGAAGCAAAGATAAACAAAAAGAGACCCCCCAACAATGTAGTAACATGGATCGAATCCTTGAGTCTCCATCTCGCAGAGCACCATTTTTTAACCATCTTAATAGATGGACAAAAGGCTTCAAATTAACATACCAAAGCTCCAGCAAACCCAAGTGAGATATTATCCATCATTGAGTTTGGCAAGCTTATCTCTAGACCCTCTTTGCCATAGAAAATTGTGGGCATCACATTCAAAGGCACATCACTCTTCAAACCCAACAACACATTCCTCTATCCCAGGTTGGAGATCTTTGCCTTTCCAAAGTCAACATTCTCCTAAGATTTGAGTGGAGCATGACCCCCAAGAAAAGCTAATTGTTCAGTTGACCAGGGGACCCAACCAATGGGATCTGAACTCACGAACAAAGCGAAGGGTAAAAAGCTGTAAAATGTAGTGCCAAGACAATATTCAAATCAAGGCAGACCTGTGATTGATCCGGGGGAGGAGCCCTTACCAATAGCACCCACCATGGGTGGGAGTTGCAAAGAACATTCATTTTTTCGAGTTATCTCTAATTTCATTATAAATTAAAAGAAAAAAATATTGATATTGGACCAAAGTAGAAGTCAAATTAATATTTAGAAATGAAATTGATATTAATATTTAAGCTAATAATATATATTTATGTTATTAATTAAGTTATTTGTGATTTAAGATTATTTAAATTAATAACATGATAATATTGCATGATATTTTATATATGCACAAAGAGACTTAACATTTAAATACTTATTCATTTAAATAAGTGTATTACTCTAACAATTTATGTTTTAGATTAAGGTAAAAGCAAGTTTTGAAGGGGCCCTGAAACCCTTTACATCAAAGAGAAAGATAAACCATTAAGCACAACTAGGTTTTAAAAGGACCTGAAACCAGCTAAACAACTGAACCAGGTTTTATAGGGACTTGTGACCAAAAGATGTGACCAGAAAAAACAACCATAAAAACACTAGAACCTGGATAGTCCACAGACTGGAGCAAAGTAGCCTGAAAAACCACCCCAACCAATATCCAGCAAACCAGAAATGTATCCAGTTTACCATCACAATAAAACCAATCAGCAAAAGGGAACATAGGATTTTCCTTTTGATTTGAAGTTTCCCTTTCGCGATCGAAGGATCATATCTAAAAGGGGAACAAAAGACTTAGTCTTCTTCCTTTTAACCACAATCCAACCATCCTCTAACTTCGTTGCCTCAGCAACCCAATCCTCAGAAGACAAAGATCCATGGAACCCAAGGGACATAGAAGCCACAACAAACTCCCTGTGAGAATTAGACAACTTTTGGCCCCTAGGAGGAACATCCGAAACAAGGGGAGAGACCAAAACATCCACCTCAACCATCAGCTTGGAATGAATGGTATCCTCAGCCACAGAAATCGCAGGAACATCCAAGGAATGTTCCACCAAAGCATCCTCCTCAACCACTAGCTCAAAACGAACGCTAGCCTTAGTCACAGAATCCGAAGGAGCAATCCGAGGTTGTTTAACCATGTAGTGCTCAGAGGAGGCCCCTGACCACCAAGAAGGTGGTTGCCTATATTTGGATCTCCTAGCAGCACAATGAGTAGCAATGTGACCTGCCAAGCGACAATTCTTGCAATGAAAAAGGATACCCTCGAAATCCAACAATTTTGTCCAAGAACCCCTCGAGGAATCCAAGCAAATCACCTCAAGAAGGCCCTTAGAAACATCCAAGTCTAACAATTTATGTTAACATGCATATTCTTACTTTATTGTTAAACATATCCTCATGGCTCAATATAAACATAGAAAATGATAGAATTACACTATATGGCTGAAAATTATGTATTTCTTTATATTTTGTTTAGAGTCTCACGTGATAATTAAGTAATATTTATTTCATGATGGTTTTATGTGACTTGTATAGTTGGCCAAACTAGCATGTGCACCGGAGGCTTTTGAAATTTCTTTTATGAATATTTGATTGGATATCGTAATGTATTTTATGGTTCAAATTGAAATTTATGTTTATGAGATTTATATTTATGAGCATTTATGATGACTTGAGTCTTAAGAACCAATGTATTTTCGGGTTGCTTGTCATGGAACACAATTCAATTATCAGTGCTTTTGGAGTACGGGACACAATTTTGATTTGTGAGTTTCGGAAAGATAGTTTAGGTGCATCCTATGGGAGTGGTTTGCAAGAGGGATGGGGCCCAAAGGCGCTGCTAGGGTAACTCATTCTAAGTTGCATAATAAGTGGTAATCTAGTAATTAATATTTGGAAAACATGTTAAAAAAAAATAGAAATATTGTCTCACCCATGCCTTAAGTGCTTGTACAAACTAAGGATGGGAATGAGATGATACCTAGTAAGAGGTATGACTAGTTCCCTCGTTCATAAGCGGGTATTCTAGTTTTGCATGAGTTACATTGAAGGTCCAGGGTCTAGAGTGCCCAGTCCAAGGGAACTCAACACTTGAGGATCTAAGGTCTAGTGAGAAACCAATCCAGGGCAACTCAATTAGTTTGACCATGTGATGACACTCCCCAATATGTAGTCTGGGTCTCCTTCGTGATTTTTTTATATTTTTAACTAGTGGTGTACTTGTTGGATGTTACTTTTGGTGGTTTTAATTTATTGTGAGTCAATACTCATTTGGATCCTATCTATTGTAGGTGGTGGACTTTTATCGATCATAATTGTTTTTCTATTGGGTATTATTCTTTTGATACTTGACATTTATTTTGGAAGTGGTTGTATTTCTTTGTTTTAATACTTGATCTGGACTTGGTATCTTATTGTTGACTTTGGTATGTGGTAATTTTGGTATTGGATGATTACCTTTTCAACTTTGATTATCTTTTCTTTATCAGTAGTTGTGTACCCCTAAGGTATATTTCACTATAAGAATTCCTTGTCTATGATCAATTTTATCTCCGCTATGCAATGAGTGTGAACTTGATTAGTTGACCACATGGTTGGGAGGTAGTGAATTCTTACCATTTGAGTCCCCCTCAGATTGGAAGATGTTGGATGTTCATTGATGAAATTGTATCATTATCATTCTTATTTTATTCTAGATATTTCTATTCATATGTTGTATCTATGTGCATCATTTATCTTATATTTGAGATTCTACAGCATGTTGTATAGTATTTTGTTGTGCTAGATTTTATTAATTACATACCCTATGAAATGTGTAGTGATTAATGCTATTTGGATGTACTTTATCCTATTAGTTGTTCTCATGAGATCATGTGTTTGTTATTGATTTATGATTATGGACATTGTACTTAAAACTATCAATAATACTTCTCAAACGTTACTCAATGTGAAGGAACCCATGAGGAATGAAATTTGTATTGTAATTACATGTGTAAATGTTGTGTTTGTGTATATTGCTTCTGCATTGTTACTTTGATGTTGCTTAAACTTTTTTTTTAAATAGTTTAGTAAACTTTGTAACATATTAAGTTAAACTTTTTTTAAGTTCCCGATTGGGGCATTAAATGTGATGTCCTTTATTATACTTGAGAACTTTACTTTGGTGATATGATTATTTATGAGAAGTTTTTTTTTATGGTTTTAGTTTTGCCTTCTCTTTGGTTATTTTGGTTAGAGCTTTAAGATAGGTTATCTACAAGCATAGAGTAAAAGTGACTTATAATGGCCACCACGACCCTAAGTGGTTGTTAATAAATTTATTAACTAAAATAGTAATAAGATAATTGTATACCTCACTCATACCTTGAATGCTAGTTCATGCTAGAATGAGAGTGGTAGAATATGTTTGCTAATGCTATTACATTAATTTCTCATGGGTTATTGAACAAATTGTTATATAATATTTTACATTTCTATATTTACATCTTTGTAAATCCAATCTTTTCATCTTATTATTTTTCTCATCATACATACATTGTAACAATCTCTCTCCTTATTTATCTAATATTTTAGTACCATCTTGTTGCGTGTTTATTGATGTCTTGTGCACATTTTTTTTCATCATGCCAAAAACATGTAAAAAAATCCCAAACCCAACCCTACTCAATTTCATAATTTACAAACGTATATAAGAGTTAGAGATAGATTTACTAGGACATTCCTTCTACTTACAAATAACAATCTATTAAGTATGATCATCCAAGTTCTCATAGCAAGGAGAAGATTTCCCCCATTAAGGACTCATCTGTATCGAGAAAAGAACAAAAGAGACGCAAAAATAATTTAATGACTTTAGCTATTGTTAGTCCTAATTAATAATTTCCAATACAAATTTGTAAAGAGTAATATACTCTCCTATACCCTAAACTAATCAAACAAAATCTACACATAAGCATGATTAACTTAGATCAATTAATTAAACAAGAGCTCTAAAAGAGCTTGAGTTTTGCCTTGTGCAATTAATGATTCATATTTTGAAAATAAAATAAAAAATCATTTAATCTTAGACCACATGGAGGTGACAACAAGACATACAATGTTTGTCATGTCTATCATTTGAAAAGAGAAGTTACAAATTTTAACAAGTTTTCAATCCCTACAGGCAAGTATTTTAACGTAGAGTAGTTGGTAAGTCATCAAGAAGGTATTGTGGAAGTTTTAACTAAGTAATAAAATGACTATTTTGGATATAATATGCATGTATAAATTGTATCTTTATGTGTAAATAACTTGTTGGATTGTTTGATTTTTGTATGGAGGTTCAAAGTTGAACTTCTTGTAAGGATATTTTGCTAGTATGTTAAGATATATTGAAGGGAGGCTGAATATTTAAACTTGAATTGCAACAACCATGTAAACATATGAGAGTACATGTTATTGTGACAAGTTGAATTGAATAAAATGCTCGTAGACAACATAAAATCATGCATAACTTTAAGCTTTTCTTTTGATTAAGTAAATAAGTATAATTTAGATATCAATTAAGAATCTCCATAAAAATAACTAATACAAAAAAGATTAATATTTACAAAAAAATATAATTGTTATTTAATATTAAACAAAGAAAATAATTTTAAAAAATTGCACACATGACAGGATTGGTAGTAGCTTGGATTTTTCTGACTAGGCACAGAAACTCCAATATCAATGAACTATGTGTGTTCCCCATTGACATATGAAATAGTCTTAAAAATATATAGACAACCAAGGGTTTCTTTATCCGCTAAGAGCATTAGCTACAAAATGAATAATTGCCTTTTTAAAAATGTTATTTACCTATTTTAATTTATCTTTTTTAATGACGACTTCACCATATTAAACAATACAATTATTTAAATGTTTAGAATAAAGTGGTGAATAATGTAATCAATTTTAAATAGATTTAATTTTTATTTATTTATCTTATAAAAAGTAATTTTGATAATAGGAAAGAGCCTACAACATAGGGGTAAATTGTGAGCCTCTTATGTGGGAGATCTTGAGTTCGAGTCTACTTACACTTAATAAATAATAATAATAAATTACAAAATATAATAATTAATCTTGGCTTCAACCTCTTATCGATAAAAAAAAGAAAGAGTGCTTTTAATCATATATTTAAAAATTATTTAATAAATATATATCTAATGGGAAAATACAATGTATTGCTTATTAGCATTACACTATATACTATATATAAAATAAATGCAATGCTATATTCAAATTAACAATTTACAAATTATAATATATTTAACTATATTATAGTTTTACTTTTTTAATCTAGTTGTCTTATAATATAAATTTATTGATATAATTTAAAATCGCTAAATAAATATTATACCATATATGATTGAAAAAACACAATCTATTGTCTATTATTAGCATTACAACATTTTTATATGCAAAACAAATACAATATTATCTATAAAATTACTAATTTATAAATATATTATATATGCTCCATAAAGATAAGTATATCTAAAAAATTATAAGATTAATTTTATTTTTTAATAATAATAAATCATAAAATTGAATATTCAAAGATATTTTCAAGCTTAGGTAAATATTTTTATATATTTAAGTATAAGAAAATATAGGTTGGTTCTATATTTGTTATAATTAAAAAAAATGTCATACAATATTACATTTTATTTAATTTTAAAATAATTATCAATTAGTAAGAAAAGAAAAGGGAGAAGGGGAAGGGGAAGGAGAATGACAAGGAAGATAAAAAGGGATGGAGATTGTGTCAAAGAAGAAAGAGGCGGTGATGAAAGAGAAGATCAAGATGGAGAAGGGGGAGATGAAGTGTAAGAATGAGAGGTTGGAGAAAGGGAGAAGATGAATGATGAATTAAAGGAGAAGAAGACGAAGAAAAAAGAGAATAAAGGGAAGTAGAAGGTGGCAAAGGAGGAAGCAATGGAGAAGATCAAGGAAAACTAGGATTGTTGAAGTTTTCTAGGATCATTTTCTACAAATGTAATTACATTATCATTTTTATTGATGTGTTCCAAATGCAGATTTGAAGACTTATAAATATGAGAGGAGAAGACATGTCTCTATGGTTAATCATCATTAGATAATAATGATATATTAACGACACACACACACACACACACACACACACACACATTTGAATGATGATTTGCCATCAATAATTTATCTCATGATTGAATCAATCTAACTAAAGCTACAAACTTAACACTCCCTCTTAGCTAGGAAGGATTATTATAAAACACATTATGCTCTCAAGCATATTAAGACATCGTATCAGTATGATATTCTTGAAGGACATATTTAAGGATATCAACATATATTCATCAACTTAGATGTTATCTTTTAATATAATTCTAAGTATGTTTCAACAAGAAATATCAGTCATATGATATTCATCATACTTATATTCTTTTGGTATGTGCACTGGCATCAAATTCTTGATGCTTACCAAAAGATTATGGTATATCCTAGTAAGATATGAGTTATTTGATTTCTAGCACTCTAGGATAACAACTTAATGAAGCCGATCCGATAACTAGTAATCAACATGTCATGAACTCTATCATGACAAGTATCATGATCTCCAACAAGGACATCAAGTTATTGTAATCCAATCATGATACATTTGTTATCACGACTACAGGCACTCCAAGACAACTTAGTGTAGTCTATCATGATAACATGTCAAGCTATTGGTAAGATTGTCACCTTACAATAAAACCCTCCATATATATATATATGAAAGACCATCACCTTTCATGACATAATCCACTTATACAAAATAGTAATTGCCACAAACCAAGTCAAAGGGTGGACCACAAGGAATTTCACTTAGAATTTCTCCCGCATAAATAAGATATCATTCAAAAGGGATTGCACCGTAAAATTCTCACTTTAAACAATGATCCTAAGAAGTCAGGTCTAGTAGTTACTCCCTTAAAGACTTTTTTCGCCCAAGGATGCATGTAGGATTCTTCTAAATCTGATATCGATCTTCTAACTTTCTGGCGATAAGTCATTACTTCCTCATCATGTACACTAGAGTAGGCCCATCAAAATCATGCAATCACACACATGTATTTCTAGACTCACTCTGAGTATCAATCTTCTAAGCTCATGTGTTGCCTTGAAGAAGTGAAATGCCCCCTCTTCATATAGAATAATATTAATCTCACATAGTCCCAATCATTGAAGATATCTTTTCCTCCAAAAATCTCATAGATCGAGTATTGCACTAATGCTTTGGCAACATACCTACTGTAACATTCATCTCTTCTTGCAAGGGTGTTCCTAGAGATCAAAGAATGGAACAAAATTTTATTAAGGCACGACTCATATTATTCATACATATAAGCAAGATACTATAATAAAAATGAAATGTAATACTAAAAAATAATAGATACTTCTCTGTACATCACATCCTTGATATAAATGTTCCAATCAAGGTCACATGCATCAAATCATAAAATGCCTCCATTAGGGAGTGAAACATTAGTTATGGTGATTATTCACCCCCCCTAAATGTAAAATTCCCACTCCTATAAAGTTGAACAATTTTAGATCTCTTCAAATATGACAACCTTCTTTCTTTCTTTAATATATATTAGAACCTCAATCTAATTTCACTCTCAACCATGAAGCTCTCACTCTCTTTTATACAATACTTCACACACATCCTCTTCAAACACCGAACTTATAAAGAAGTAACAATGGTTCACATCTTCTCTATGGATAGTCAAGACTCTATCAAACTAGTGCTTGCAAATCACACTCTTCCCAATGTCTACATAAGTATATGAATCACTGTTTTCATTGATTTGTGAGCACGGTCAAATGTTATGATCATTGCTCACTTAGTGATTGCCTATATAATGGTCATCCCAATTAATCCAAGAAATTTGTAGTGTTGTCTAGAATTTGTTGTTTCAACTTCTCATTATTGTCCCAATGGGTATTATTAAAAAAATATCACTTCGCCTCTTTCTTGATCCACATCTTCATAAGGTAGTGTACCATCCACTTAGTGTATCAACATAATGATATTTGATAAGTTTACTCAATTTCACAATATCATTTCTCTTTGTCATTCCTCGAGAGACTCTTTATGTTGTGTCTCAATTTAATCTCATGACAAATATCTCCTTATGTAATATTAATTTCATAACAAGAATATTTTTCTAGTATTAACTTCACAAAAATATTTCTCGTATTATTCAATTTTCATCTTATATTTTGGTGGGTATGTAATCAGGGAACAAATACTTTGTTGCTATATAAGATGGTATCCCCATAAGATACAAGGTGGAATTCTCTCTTCCTTTATAAATTATTATTCGTATTTTGTTCACATGCACAAATAATGCTCGATATATTCTATCCGATGGATGGGCAGAGGCATAGAAAAACAAAACAAAACACCAAAACACAATGTGTTGTAGCACAATAAAAATATATTGTGTTCCATTCACTGTGATTTTAAATGAATACATAGTGCCTTTTTATAGGTAAAGGTACAATATTCTAGAGAAATCTAACATTAGCCAACAAGACAATATCTACAAATTTTTGGAAAACACTGCAACCAACTCAGCCAACTCAAACTTTTAGAAAATACTTTAGCCGACAAAACCTAAACCTAATAATCTAGAAAGATCTAATGACGAACAATTAATTCTAAATAGAAATTACTATTTCTAATACCCCCCTCCCCCCCCCCCCCCCCCCCACAATTTCTACTATCTACATCATGAATATTTACAATTCCCAATGCTTCCCTCAAAATCTCAAATTATTCCTATGCTAAAGCCTTGGTGAAGATATCTGTAAGTTGCTCCTCTACTCTGCAATGTTGTAGAATAATTTCTCTATTATTAACCAGCTCTCTAATGAAGTGATACCTTGTGTTAATGTGCTTTGTCCTTTTGTGAAACACATGGTTCTTTGAAAGTGCAATAGCAAACTTGTTATCACAATAGATTGTAATAAGTTCATCTTGAGTTTGCATTAAGTCTTTCAAAATCCTTCGCATCCATATTGTTTGACATGTTGTTGTTGTTCCCACTACGTACGTTGCTTAGATGATGAGAGAGTTACTACAGGTTGCTTCTTTGATGCTCAGGCTACAACACCTGTCCTAAGATGAAATGCATATTCAAATGTGCTCCTTCTATCCTCAAGTATTCCCTGCAAGATCACTATTTGTATATCCAGTTAATTGAAAATCATCTGAAGTAGAATACAAAATGCCATGATTCATAGTTCCTGCAATATATCTCAAAAAAAAATTCTTGCCTGCCAATGTGAGTTCTTAAGTGATTCCATGAATCTAGAGATTAAACTCAATCCATACATAATATTTGGTCTAGTAGTAGTGAGATACATCAAATTGCCAACCAATCTTCTAAAAATAGTTGAGTCAAAAACCTTTCTCAATATCTTCTCTATTGAGTTTGGTGCCTACTACCACAAGTGTAGAAATTGGACTGCAATTTATCAATCTAAATATTGTCAAAATATCCTTTGCATATTTACTTTGGCAAGTGAAAATTCCTTTATCATTTTGAGTAACTTCAATGCCAAGAAAATATTTCATCAATCCTAGATCTATCATTTCAAATTCCTTTTTCATTGCTGATTTAAACATGTCAATAAATAAATTCCCTGTGAAGATCAAACCATCAACATATAAACAAACAATCAAAATTTGACCTTGTTCATTGATCTTGGTATATAATGTAGGTTCATCGATGCTTCTCTTGAATCCATTCTCCATCATGTATGAATCTATTCTGATGTACCAAGCTCTTGGAGCTTGCTTCAATCCATAGAGCGCCTTCTTCAACTTATAAACTTTGTCATGTCCTCTTTTTTCATATCCTAGTGGTTGTTGCACATAAACGACTTCTTCCAAATATCCATTCAAAAATGTTGTTTTGAGCTGCAATAGCTAATACTATTCTGACCGTATCAAGTCTTGCTACAAGTGCAAATGTCTCATTATAGTCAACGCCATATTCTTGTGAAAATCCCTTAGCAACTAACCTTGCCTTATATTTGTCTACATCTCCATTAGCTTTAAACTTAGTTTTATAAACCCATTTTACACCAATGCAATCTTTGCTCTTAGGCAAATCAACTAGTTCCCATGTATCATTTCTCTCAATTGATTATATTTCATCATTCATTGCACTAATCCAAAGTTCTTCCTTAATTGCATCTTCAAAATATATAGGATCTTGAGCAAATAAAGCAAAATTTAATTGTAAATCTATTTTACTTCCTTAATCATAAATCTCACTCAAACTTCTAGTTTTCTTGCTTGTAATCCTTGATCTCAATTGTGCAAGTATAGGGTTCGAATCATTACTTACATGTGAATTCAAAGATTCTCCATGTTCAACTTCATTTTCCAAATGATCTCCTTGTCGACTTCGTGGTGGGGTTCCTTCTTAATCACTTCGTTGATCCTCTTGATCTTCATGATCCTTTTTATCCTTCTCATCATATGGTATTGTTACAACACCTATAACATTTGCATCTATATTTCCATCATGAGATTCATCCTCTTTAAATACAACATCCACAATGACTTTTCTGGTGATAGGATTAAAAAACCTATATGCCTTAGATTGCTCATCATAACAAAAATACATTTCTCACTCTTATCATCTAATTTACTTCTAGTTTCTTTTGGAACATGTGCATATGCAAATATAACCAAATACTTTGAGATGAGAGACATTGTGAATCTTACCACTCCATGCTTGTTGTGGAACCATGTCCTTCACAATCTTTGTTGGACTCCTATTCAAAATATAGACAACACAAGAAACTGCCTCAGCCCAATACTCCTCATTAGGAAGATTATTACCTTTCAACATGCTCCTTGCCATCTCCATTATTCCCCTATTCTTTCTCTCTGCAACACCATTTTGTTGTGGTGTGTAACTAGTAGTAAATTGCTTTTTGATTCCATGATCCTTGCAATAATCTAAGAACTCATTTCACTTATACTCTCCTCCTCTATCAGATCTCAATACCTTGATAGTTAAACCATTTTTTTTCTCAACAAAAGCCTTGAATTCTTTAAATTTGCCAAAAGTTTCAAATTTTTATTTAAGAAAGTAAACCCATGTCTTTTTGTTGAAGTCATCAATAAATGTTAAGAAATAAATGCTCCCCTGAATGATGGTGTTTTCATTGAACAACATATATTTGAATGCACAATTTCTAAAGGTACCCTTGCTCTATATGACATCCCTTTTGGAAAACTCTCTCTATGGTGTTTGAACAAAATACAACTTTCACATGGACTTAATGATGTTTCAACTGGGGGTAAACCTCTTACCATTTCCTTTCTTTGCAATAAAGATAATCCTTTGAGATTTAGATGACCATACCTCAAGTGCCATATCCATGTTTGATCTTGATTTGTTGCCTTAAAACTTGCTACAATTTCATCTATCATATTGCTCTTCATCCGAAGTGGACACATTTTGTTATTTGTCATTTCTACCCTTGCAATCAACAAGTTACTAAGAGACATATCAAATACAACACAGATTTTTCTCAAAAATAACTCGATATCCTTTTTGACTAAGTTGCCCCACACTTATAAGATTATGTTTCAACCCAAGTACAAAGCATACATCAAAAATATATTTCTTAAAATGCTTTGTTATGACATTGATTGTACCTTTTCCACATACTTCCACTACCTTATTGTTTCCCACCTTCACTTCTAATTTAATTGATCTATCCAAGCTTTCAAAAAAATCTTTGTTTCCTATCATATGATTGTTGCAACCACTCTCTAGAAACAAAAAAATCATTTGAACTCTCTTGGGCTACATTGCAAGTAATGATCAAAGTCTCAAAACTACTCTCAAAAAAATTTGCATTTTGCTTACTCATATCAACTTGTTTCTTTCTACACTCATTTGAAAAATGTTCAAACTTCTTGCAATAATAACATTGAATTTTATCATACCTCTGTTATGTGTGGCTATTATTGCATCCCCTTAAGCTGAAGTATTGATTTCTCCTTCCACCCGAATCTGGACTCTTTCCTTCTTCCTTTTGAAAATTATATCTACCTCTTCCTCTTCCTCTAAATCCAGAATTTCCTCTTCCTCTGCCTCTACCAAATGTCAGTTGTGTTTTGAATGCATTCTTTAGTGAATTACCATTACGCTTGTTCAACTTGTCTTCATGATTATACAAGGATCCAAACACCTCCTCTATAGACAATGTTGTTAAATCCTTAGAGTCTTCAATTGCAACCACAATATTATCAAATTTAGGAGGCAAACTTCTTAAAATCTTGTCTACAACCTTCTGATCAGTAAGCACATCACCATTCATCCTTACTTGATTAACCACATTCATAACACAATTTGAAAATTGCTCTACATAATCAAAATCCTTCATTTGTAAATTTTCAAATTCTTTTCTAAGTGCTTGCATTTTAATAATCTTTACCTTACTTGTACCTTGATATGCAGTCTCAAGAATGTCCCGAGCTTGCTTGGTTGTAATAGCCGGCTTAATTTTTCCCAAAACCAAGTCATCAAGCACTTGTCCAATAATTTGCAAAACTTTTTTACTCTTCTGCCTATTTTCATCAAGCTTTTTCTTTTAATTAGCATTTAAAGTAGACTCATCTACAAGTTTAGCATAACCATTTAAGATTATATCTAATAACTCATAGGAATCAAATATAAGCTTCATTCTAAAAGCCCAATCATCATAATTCTTTCCATAAAACATTGGAATTGAAGCTTGAAAACTCCTTGAAGCCATGTCTGATAGAAACTCATTAACAAAATTCATAGATATAACAAATCCTAAAAAGGGCAATAAGAAACTTATGGAGCTCACAATATCATTCTATCCCCTTTCTCTGCTACAATCCTCCTTATGCACAATCCTTCAAACTCCTCTTCTTAACCTTGCTCTAACACCAATTTGATAGATGGGCAGAGGCATAGAAAAACAAAACAAAACACCAAAACACAATGTGTTGTAGCATAATAAAAATATATTGTATTCCATTCACCGTGATTCCAAATGAATACATAGTGTCTTTTTATAAGCAAGTGTACAATATTCTAGAGAAATCTAGCATTAGCCAACAAGACACAATATCTACAAATTTTTAGAAAATACTACAGCCAACTCAGCCAACTCAAACTTTTGCAAAATACTTTAGCCAACAAAACCTAAACCTAATAACCTAGAAACATCTAACGATTAATTCCAAGTAGAAATTACTATTTCTAATACTAATTGACCATGACATACACCAAAACTTGGAATTATCATATAGGAATTGTTTTTCCTTTCTTCTCACCTTAAACCGATGCTAGTTTGGGACTTCACATTTGATTTATTGGCTATATCGCTCCCGATGACCCCCACTAATGAGTCTGCAATCTCTTAATTGTCTCAACTGCACTTTCATGAGATTTACCTATGATCTCCCTTCCATTATTAGATTTTTGTCTTCGCTTAGGGCCTGTTTGGTTGCTCGAATACAATCAAAATAGGAATAGAAAATTAGAATTCGTTTTTAATTCTCTGTTTGTTGCGCCAAATTGGATTTGGGAATAGTAATACATATTCTCATTTTGCCCCAAAATGAGCATTTGCCCATTCTCCAAAATACTTGTAATTAGAATTGCTATTCCCATTCTCATTTTGAATTTTTCTTATTTGAAAATGTTTTTAGATCTGAATCATTTTGACTTGTTCTCAAGGTCTTCCATTGCCCAATTTCAAACTGATGATATTGAAAAAAAATATTTTCTAAAATCTGTTGATCAAACCAAAGTAATCATTTGAGCTCGAATAAACTATTTTTCATTCCAAAGAGCCATCGTGAATGGATGAATAATTGAGAGGCTTTGCAAATTGGAAACCAGCCAACGACGTAGAGAAAATCGCAAGCAGAAAAATAATATTTCTGGACAAAATCATGGGTGGCAAGGGTTTCGAACTGCTAAACTTTGGAGAATATATTATAGAAATTGGCCCTCCAATTTGGCCCACAATCAGAAATTAGAGATTATTCGTTGTTGGATTGCAGCTCAAGAAGGCTGAGATGATCAAGGCGGCCAAGTGGGTCAATGTGTCCTCATAAATTTTAATTGCTCTGTGAAACAAAGAAAACTCTATCATTTTTGCAGGTTATTTCCTGCAATTTGTGGTTCAAAACCTTCTTGAATTCCAATTTGTAATTTCTCTGATCAAACAGAGAATTCAAATTCTTATTCTATAATAACAATTCTAGAATAGCAATTCTCAATTATCTATTCCTATGCCCGCAACCAAATGGCCCTTACTCTCATGTGATTCCTCCACGATGGCGGTATTGTGTATCGGTTTGAATTGTACTGTCTCGATCCTCTTCGATGTGGTTTCACGTCAGCCTATAAGTAATTGATGCCAATTCCCGTCCTAGTTACTGATGATCAGTGATTCAATCATTCCATCGTTAACACTATTTCATCCCCAGCTCTCCATATTTCCCTTTGTTTCACATATCCTTGCTCTTAGTCACAGTTATTAGTCATATATGCTATTGCTTGTGTTGACTGCCAAGTCATTCATAGCATAGAAGATTCACACAAATTGTCCATTTTCGGTCCATGGTCTCGATATTTTGTGTTGTCTTCCGACTTCGTAGATCATACAGTTCTATCTTTGAAATGAAATGGTTCCTTACAGGCTTACACCAATACAACTCTAATATTTTACACAAATTTGTACTCCATTTTGCACACGATGAACGACCAATAGGTACAGGAACAGACGGCCATATGTTGCCCTAGGGTCGTAGCGGATCCCAGCAGCTCTGTATATGAGTGTATCAAATCTCTTTTGACCATCAAAATCCAGCGTCTAACGACCAACTAAAGTAGCATAGTGTTGATCTTCATGTAGTTTTTGAAACGCGGAAGAATACACATGCATATAGTGTAGACCAGGATATTCAACGCCATCACCATACCCGTAGTTTTCAAATGGGTTAAGGAAAGTAGTGTAGATCTCTGCCACCACCATACCTAGAAAGGTTCCAGTTGGCATCCATGACAATGCTTTCACCATCCTGTGAAATACATCTTCCTTTCATATTTTACACACATCGACATTTTATGACTTAAATATTTTGTTATTTACTGTCTATAGCTTAGGCAATAACTCAGGTCGATAGATTATCAAACCCATTCAATCTATGCTAATGTTTGAATTTTCCACAAACTTACTTTGTTCTGGCAGATTTACTGTTGATTGGTTATACAGTAAATCACTCCTTATAATAATTCTGGACCGTGTAATAATTATATCAATCGATTCCCTTCTTACTATAATGTGTCATCACCTTTCAAGTTTCGTAGATGGCGTTACACACATATGGGTTATTTCAACTTGCTTTCCCTTCCCATTTCTATTAGGCGATTATCCTCAATATAGGGGACAATACTTTTTAAAAAATTCTTTCGTTCAATATCACACGATTCTTACCATTTATTATTTTGCTAACTCTTCGTGTGTGATCTACTGCGATCCTTGATTATTTTGGAAAAAATTATCAGACTGATCAATGGTGATTTCCTTCTCCATGAAGTACTTCAATTTGTGATTCGGTTTGATATTTTTAATGATGCTTTTCTACATTTGCAACCTAGCTAATATCATGTTGAAGTTTTTTAGAATTGTTTTCTGCAAATGTTATAACATTGTCATTTTTATTGATGCGTTCCAAATGAAGATTTTTAAGACTTATAAATATGAGAGTAGACATGTCCTATGGACAGACTACACACACTAAGGAGAAAATTAAACTTGGAAAACATAAATCAACTTTGACTATTTAACGCACTTAGTGCCTGATGTTTAAACTGTCCAGAGACATGTCTTTATGGTTAATCATCATTACAGAATAATAATATAAATAACTATATATATATATATATTTGTCTAAATGATGATTTACCATCAACAATGTATCAAATTAATCCAACTAAAGCTACAAACTTAACAATAATAAGGAAAACTTAACACTAATAAGAAAAAGAAGATGAACAAGGCAAAAATGTAGGCCAAAAAAAAGGAAAAAGAGAAGCAGCAAAAAAGAGGAAAATAAAAAGAAAGAAAGAATAAAAGAATAAAATGTACTACAAGAAACAAAACAAGAAGCAAAAATTGGATCAATGCAGTGGGAGTCTATATCTCTATTGACATAACTAATGCACCTCTTTTAGGTGCAAATGCTAGTTAATATAAAAATAATAATAATGCTTAAATTATAAATTATAAATGAAGAGGGCACAATCCAAATTAATTCTTTGAGACATATGATGTCTTAAGATCAAGTAGTTATTCGAAATCTGTATATTCATAATGGGTTAATGAAAGATAAGAATAGGCTCAAAATCAGATACTTACATTAATACTAAGTAGATATACATAATCATCAATAGGTTAACTTGCAAACATATCGAAATGGATAGTTTGGTGGGATAAGACGATAGAGACCCAACCTTACCCAAAATTTCACCAGTTCCAAGCACAATGAGGGTATGATCTAAATGAATACTTTGGGATTTATGGACTGGGAATAAAAGAATCAGAAGTTTATGTTTATAAAAATATATAATCATTGATTGATACTCCTACGGAAGGTGATACATATATAATTACAAGAAACCCTCTTTAAATACAAAACTACGTAGCAATGACATTTAAATTTCACCATTACACATAGTAACACCTAGAAACCAACAACAGACATAATCCTTAATTTGTGTTGTTCAAGCATCCACACACAGTCATCTTTCAAGGTTGAAAAACTTTTAATTCATAAAATAGTTAAATTCTTTGCGACTGTTGTTGAAATGTTATATGTAAAGTGTTTAGATGAATTAAGAGAATCGTTGCCTTGCATCAATAACAACTGTTACAATTGCTTTTGCATATGGGATTTACCATAGCTAGGCGTAAAAGGGTCCTCAGAAGATGATAACTTTGTCACAAATCATAAACATACAAAGCTACAGTGAGGCTTGGAAGAGTGCGATGGGATTACTCTGTTCTGAGCTTCAATCCAAAAATATTACTATATAAAATTAAAGGCATGTTAAAAATGAATAGAAAGTGAAAATGGGTCGACAAATTGGAGGCATTTTGATTAAGAAACCATGATTTAGACTTTTGTTGGCATTTAATTAACGAACACATGTTAAATTGGCTTTCTAAAACCTAAGGAAGGAAGCTTAAGCCACATCAAGAAAATGACAAATTCTAAATCTCTTTGAGGTACAATATTAGAGTTAGGATCTCCTAGAACTGTAACCCTGTAACAGTCTAGCACAAGAAGCAAATAGCTGTGAACCATGATTAAGATACAACATCTTCAAACTAATGGAGATTGAATTTCGTAGATCTATATCACATAGAATCAAAACTTGTGCGCTATAAATGAATTCAGAAAGCACTTTAAAATTAACAGTCCTAGTTAATAAAAGTCCTAGTTAATCTGGCAGGCCAGTTTCTTTTTGTCTGACAAAAGGCCAGAGCCTATACGATATACAATTTATATTAAAATAAATAGTTTTTACAAAGGCATGGAAGCCTGAATCAGAGAAGAGGAACTGAAAAGAGTATTAAGCTTGCAGACTAAAATAACCCTCAATACATGATACCTAAAGACCTGTAGAAACTTATAATAATAAAAAACATTGTCTCCAATATATGCAGAATATACGTTAGTGAATCTTGGAGAAAAATGAACAAAATAACCATTTTAATAAGCCATGTTATCAATATGTCGCCTTGCCAAAGATTCCGCAAGGTGCATTCCCTTATCACTGGACTGAGATGGTTCTGCACAAGGAAACAGAGGAGGAGAGGCCAAGTATTCATGTTGAATCAAAGAGAATAATGTGCTGACCTGAGCACGAACCCTAGCAGCAACCAACTTGTTTTTAAGATGTGCAAGTGTGTGTGTGTGACATAGCAGAAGTCCCATGACCGTAAGTGCCCTCTGGCCATGGGGAGAACAGATAATGACATGGAAGTTGTATGTGTTATAGTCCATGTTATGCAGGAGGCAGTGATGGCAAACTCTATGCTTTCTGTCATTGCCGGATACTGATTCCATGGAACTTGTATTTGAAGGACGAAGATACAATTATGCATGCAAAAACAACCCCAACACGTTGCAGATCATTATAAGATGTAATGGACTTGCAGTATGTATTAATCCACATGAAATGAGATGGACATCACAGCAAGGCTCGGCACACGTGGAGGTGTGTCATCAAAGGAAAAATCAGAAAATTGGAAAGTAAAGATAGTGGGAGATATTCCAGGATCGAAACACTATAGTTTGCATTTTGGAAGGTACTTTGAAGTGACTGAAAAGCTATGGCCTTAAATAGTATGTCAGTGGAGGCGGATAATAATTAATCTTCAACCATTATTTCTCTGCATGCTGATGTTGGGTCATGGATTGTGATGTGAAATATTGATGGTAAAAAAATTGCAAAATTGTTTCTCAAATAAACACTGTCTTATCCTACTAGACCTAAAACCTCAGGACTGACACCAAAAAAGATGGTTTAAAATCTTCCAAAGCACGTAAGTTAGAAATTCTTATGGTGAACAAAGGTCTAATACTTTGACGATGATATATACTCACAAATATTTTGGTCAGGGTATAGAAATAAATCTTCTGTTTGCTTTTCCAATCTGGCCAATATTATTTATCGGTTACTGTTGGTTCAATCTCATTTGGTGGTTAACTCTTTACCAGTCAGACAACTCTCAACTTTCTATGAGAGATATCGTATAGAAGAAAGACACTATCTACTTTGCATCTTTACAAAGTAAGCTATAAACGTTACTGTATATTTCTATGATTTACCATTCAGAATACTGAAGCCCACTTCGATTTCATGTCAAGTTATACATTTCTATGCTACACTCCATTGCATACATTTTACATATTTCTAGCACTTCCAAACCACTGAAGCCCAATTAGATTCCAAGTACAGCTCTAAATTTGAGTGTTCAAACTTTCAGTCACACGTACATTTCTCTAGTGGTTTCAGATTACTTTTAAGTCCTATAAGAGCTAGGAACACCATATTCTGCTGAGCCTTCATTGGCGAAGTGTTACTAAACCGTAAAAGCTATTTTGTCAGTTTTGATTGAGGATTCGATTCAGCAATTTGCTGATTCATATTTCCCAGGTTTGTCCAGCTGGGTTCATCAGTACACAGTATGTATGAATCATAAAAAAATATAAAAAATAGCCATAGTTTAAACTTTAAACCAAACAAAATACAGAAAATGTATGATAATTGATAATTCAATGTCATCAGCTGCTTGATTTGAAGAATGACCTGCATCTGTAACATCCCCACCTGCTGCCTTTCATTGACAGAAGATTTTTATGTTTCATTGTACATGTTCAGATGGGGCTCACCAAGGATTCCACCCCAGGCCTGTGCTTTCAGCCAAGTACAAGATTGTACAATTTATACAGAAAATGGAATCCAATTCCTTTATATGCTTCCAGAGATGAGTTCTCATTAACCAATATTGTGTCTAGTCAAGCAGTGGCCCCAATTACTTTACTTTTGCCTTTGTCACTAGATTTGGCCAGAACCACAGCTAAGCCTAGGTCACTTATGAATCCCGGTCCACATCCAGCCTCAGTTGAGCCAGAATTTTCCCTGGGCTAGTAGTTCCAGCCCAGGTATATTCTGATAGCTGAACCCAAGCTGGAGCCAGATGACGACTATACCTGAACTGAACTAGTTGACAGGGCAAAAATAAAGGTAGTTTAGGTCATGGTTGAAAACTCATACTCGTAACTAAATGCCAAGGGTCAAAAACATGAGAAACAGTTGGTAACTACTCGGCAAGTTAAAATTGCTTATATTTAATTTAAAATGGCTTTTTTACGAAATACATAAACCAGATGGATCTATTCACTCAATAAATGAGTAAACAAAAGAAACAAGCCAAGTCTAGATATATTTGAAAACAAATAGGGTACACAATGGCATATCCTCATGTGGACCACTAATGGCTAGTAGCCTAATAATCTGAAGCAAAATTAAAATAGTAAATTGTCTTTGTAAACCTACAAGTAAATACAAGTACAACATCAAAATAGTCTACAACTTCCTTTTCCCCTTTCCAAAAGCTTAAGTAAAATCTACGAGGGATAAGAGGTCTAGTCTTCGAAGAAGTCTGTGTTTGTGCCTCATCCCTCTGCACAACAAGCTGACTCGATCTCCATCCTGAATGTAGACAGTGTTGGCTCTGGCAAGGAATCCTCCTTATCAATCCTCAACCTCTACATCCTCCTCAATATCATCCAATCCCACTGCAAATCGACCCCCCTCCATAACCTACCTCTTCAAATCATAGATCTCATCCCTTATAAACAATGAGGGTTGCTCTTGTAATGTCCAATCACATTAAGGATCTGTCATCCAAACCAAGTGGACAAGCTGGTGTTTCCCCTACCTCCCTTATGCATAACCAAAGGTTATATTGCACAAAGACAAAGGTCATCGAGATATTTCTACACTACCCTGTGAATCTGATTTTGCTCCACAAACCTCTTCAAATTTGCTAAAAATTGATCTAAAACCTTGCAAAACACCTTTCTAAACCTTGAAAGGTTTTTTCAGCTCAGACAACAGAATAGTAAAATACAAGTCACGATGAGCTTTTGTTTTGACAAAAAAATAATGCCCCTGTACTACCGACAGATTCAAAGTCTGTCATGAAAAAAATAATAAGAATTATAAATCATAACAAATAAACAATTAAGAAGGGTTTGGATCTCCGAGACAAAGCATGTGATTTACGACTGCCTGCTCTGAGAGACCATCCGCTTCTTACAATAAGGACCTCTGAGATCACCCAACCATTTATTGGCATACACCACGGAAAAAATATGAAGAAGCTATAGCTTTCTCTAAGTAACAAGCATCTAATAAATACAATAAAAAGGTACAAAGATAAACTACAGGGCAAACTGCCTTTGATGCTCCAGACAAACAATAATTTCTGAACATTCCCAAAACAATTAAAACAAAGAAGTAACATGACCCCAAGACTCTAACCTCCAGGACTACCATTTGAAGCCTCCAAACTTTCCAACATCAACTTGCATTGCTCATTCAACAATCCCAATCCATCAGAAAACAACCTTACCTCCTGAATCCTGATCCTGCGCCATTTCTGCTGCAATTCACGGGCTTCAGCAGCATCGAGGCATGGAAATTCCTCCACAGAGTTTACAGAATCCACAAGCTCCTTCATTCTTTTCAGCACAACAGGAATTACACAGACACCCTTTTGCGCCTTTCCTGAGGATTGCGAATTTTCTACAGCGGCAGGAGCAGGGGTAGAAGCAGTGGCAGGAGCAGAAGCAGGAGCAGGGCTTACTGTTTGGTACCTTCTCTGTGCACTTACAATGTCATTACTCGAACGACGTCCCATATTTTCTCTTGTACTTTGCGTTGGACTTTGAAGCCACGCGTCTTCATCTTCCTCCTCCTTAACAGGCTCCCTAGGGTATCTAGGGTTTCTAACTTCCACTCCTCTGCAAGTGTTGTCATTCTCCCACAGCCGCTTCCAGATAGCGAAAAGTGCTGGCTCATGAGGAGCCTTGTAAGAAAAAATCTCTTCAGAAATGTTCTGCTTCTTCAGCCTGGACCTTATAGACAAAAACCTAGTCTTCATTCCTCTCATCTTATCATAGAGCTGCTTGGAACTTACCGCGCAATTCAGCGCTTCTTTGGCTCGCTGGTAAAACGCCGCTATGTTGACATCGCCTTCCGGTGAAGTACATTCCAACAGAACCCTCGCCAGGCAAATCTCTTCCTCCCCGGACCATTTCTTCGCGGAATCAGCCCCTCTCTCAGTCACTTTGTCCTGCACGCTTGTCTTGGCGCGTTTCGATCTGCGGACCGAGCTTTGGGTAGCAATTTCACTCGACATATTAATGGGCGTGTAAGCTTCCTTTGGGTACGTTTGCGCCAGCAACTCTTCTAAGTCAATGGCAGCAGAGCTGCCAACACTTTTCTCCTCCATTGCGAGCCCTCTCTTTGGAGGAAGAGATCGTAGCGGAGTTCTCTTACCATTTTCATCACATTTGAACTCGGACGAATCTGAGTTGTTGGTCTTTACGTTTTTATCCTCCTCAGAGGCCGCAGGAGGCGTTTTCGAAAGGGTTTCGAGACTCATCTTTCAGAATTCCAAGAAAATTTAAATCCCAATTACCACGATTTCCCTTTTCAGAAAAACATACTGGATTGGCAATCCTGCTATCCAGAAAACAGAATACGTTAATGGACAAGTGGTTGGGTTCGAACCCAACACCTTCTCTTCGAAAATTGTGACCACCTCACCGCGTTATAGAAATACCCTGCAACTTTTTTAATCCCCCAAAAGTGAAAATATTGACGACGAAAGGAAAAACGCCAACAAGGGTACGGACACAAATAGGTTCACCTCGTGCGGTTCGTACAATTGATTAATTCATTTGTTACGCGTGTTAATCGTGCAGGCCAAAAGGTTTCGTTTACCCGGTACCGCGGGGTACGGATGCCCTAAATGGCTGCGACGTTTTTAGGTGAGAAGCGGCATATTTTGTTGGCCCGCTTAGGGAAGGAGAGGGGCCATGGAGTTGATCTAACCTAACAAGAGTTATTTCTGGTCCCTTCTCCCTCGTGGTGTTAATGGCTAGTTAATGCAATCGACTCTCTTTTATGGGTGGGGGGCTCACCTTGTGGAGATGATGTTGACAATGATTACAATGTTAGTGGGTGATGATATTGATGATTATTATTATTATTATGTTTATTTTGTTGTTCATGATTAAAGAGGAAGATGACATTTTGTATTAAAACTAAATGTTGGGTCTTTCTTGTTAGTTTTGTCTATTTTTAGGTGGAGATTATAGTTTTCAATTGCTTCTTCACAATTAATTTACATCTTGTTGATTATCATGCACATTCTCATGTTTTCCATTTAACTTATGGTCCTCTGAAAATCTGTCATTAAATAAAATTGCGTCTTTTTATTTCTAATTTTTTGATTGGCTCTATTGTTTTTTCCCAGTACTCTATTTAATAAATTTTTGACAAGAAGAAATAAAGATTTTAAAACATCTTTCAAGAGGCTTGTTTCCTTCCACATGTAGGAGGATTTTCCTTTCCAGGTGTTAACATTGGGTGCATGTCATGGAAATAGCTGTATGAAAATAGGCTATGTTTCTATTATTTTATGCCACGATACTTCATTAGATGTCTCTTCAAGTATAAGCTACCTTAAGTGTGTTAGCAAAGTATGTTAACCTGGCCTATATTCATAATCTAGTTAATCTGTCACTATTTTATTTATATTGATCAACACAGTCTTTTGTTCCAAGTTGAATATGCAACAAAATTTACAACTTCCTCTGTAAGCTTTAACGGAGATTAGGCTTTTATCTCTGGATTTCAACAAAAAGGAAGGTTTCTTTTTTAATTATACATTTCATCAATACTATCGTTAACAGATTTTGCACCATCGATACTTCAAATCTAGCAAACAATGTACCAATTTTGTTTAATACCGAGTAATATGTCAAATCCTTTTGCATAAAAAAACCAAAAAAATCACCAATTATTAATTTTCTTCCTATTTTATTTGCAGATTAGTGCACCCAGGAAGATCGGAGAAACACCTAGTAACATAGAGATAAGGTATTGTAGGGGATTAGACTTCTTTGGATATCAACTTATGACAACTTAAGGCAGTGTATGAGAATGAGATGCTCTACTTAATACATTTTCTAACTCTTAGCGAAAATATATGTGTGTGTGTGTGTGTGTGTACACCTATATATATATATATACATATATATACACAAACACACATATATACACATATATATACATATACCTATCTATAGATATGGATATATCTATCTATATATGTATATATCTATCTCTGTATATATATATATATATATATATATATATATAGAGAGAGAGAGAGAGAGAGAGAGAGAGAGAGAGAGAGAGATACATATATACATACATACATACATACATTATATATGTGTGTGTATGTGTGTGTGTGTGTAGTACTAGTATAAATTACATTATCTTCCAATCATTTCAAGCTTATACTGGAATTTGATTTAAATCATTTGAGGTGATTAAATCCATTGCAGTGACTATAACAAAATAGTTGATTGTTGTAGATATTTGGTTGTCAATCTATTTGTTATACAAAAACATGTAAAGGAGTTAGAAGGTCTGCCCAAGCCCAGAATATTTGATTTGTTTCACATAAACTATGCTAGTTAGCGGGTATGTGCAGGATCATGGTGTGCCAAAAAGTGGCGATGTGAAAAAAAGAGAGTTTGAAGACGCCTCAAAGCACTTCAAAATCCGCTCTGACTTTTTTTCACCTATCCAAGAACCAAACCTAGAAGGTAAGGCCGAGCCTTATCGGATATCCGATATAATATCGAATATCCGATTTGACATCGGATATCTGACATGTGAAACTATTATTATGCCACTATTATTATTATTTAATATTATTATAATAATAATTATTATCATATAATAGTATGATATATTATTTAATATTAATATTTACTACATGATATTATTATTATTTAATATAATAATATTATTAAATAATAATAAGATATAATAATAATATTATATTAAATAATAATAATATCATATTAAATAATAATAATATTATTATTATATTATAATCGTATAATATTATACTATAATAATAATATAATAATGTATTATATTATAATAATATAATATAATATTTAATATATTATAATATATAGTAATGTAATATTATATATATATATATAAGATATAATATAATAATAAAAAGTAATATCTTATAATATAATATATAATAAAAAAATATAATATATTATAAATTATAATAATATAATATTATAATAATATTATTATATAATATAATATTTTATATTATAATATATAGTAAATTAATATAATATATATAAAATATAATAAAAATATATATAAAATGTAACATAATGTAATATATATTATATGTTATATGTTTTGGGACATATCAGATATCCGATACAATATCGGATATCTCATCGGATATCCGATATAGTATCGGATATCCGATACCTGTTGCATTGGATAAATAAAATCACAAACCTGCGGGCCCTCATTTTACGCGAATTTGGGGCCAGTATTACCACTGTGGATCGAATATCGGATACGAGATCGGATATCGGATACGAGATTGGATATCAGATATTCGGGTATTTTTTTTTTTCCCAACTCATTTTAAACCTAAATTTAATAGATTTTAGGATAATTTTATTTGTTTTAGTTGAATGTAAGGTTCTTTTGACAAAAATGGTTAAAATTTAGATTTTTTTTAATATATATTACATTTTGCAATTCAATAGGAATGGTTGATCAAAATGATGACACTAAGGTAGGGAATAATATTCCTCGTAACCCACCACCAAACGATCCAGTATCCCCACAAAACCATCCACCAAATGATCCTCTACCTCCTCAAAACCCTCCTCGAATCGAGGATTTGATAAATGAAAATCTCACCGAGTTGAGAGGTTTGCATAGAACATATAATAATGTACCTGCACTAGCTCCTATGTTATCCACATTAAACACCATAGTGGATAACATTGAAACCCTTACGAACCAACAAAATGCTGCTCTTCGTTGGCGTGATGAAATGCACCATATGTTTGATGATGGTTTGGATTATGATGAGGTCACGGCCCTCAACATAACCAAAAATGATTTGGCTAGCCTTTTTGCTAATCCAAAAAACGGGTATACCAGTTGACCCAAAAAAACTAAACTATCGATTAAATGGTGCACAAATGACGCCATACATGCAAATTTTGGGGATCATTGGTGGATGGTCTTTGATATCCCTCCACATGGCAATTTAGACATACCATTTTATTTCCTTAGAAAATTATATGCAAAATTTGTGTTGAAACTAAAGTGAACTATTGGAGCATGAAGCCCAACATGGGCTTAGGACTATGAAATGTCCCTTTTCTAATTTTACATGATATTTCAAGCCTCAAATCAGATTTTTAAACCAAACAACCAATATTACAAAGATCCACCAATTTCTCAAATAAACCCAAATCGGGTATGTTCGAAATAGTGCCAAAAAATTTCACAACTTCACAAATTATTAATAAATCTAAAAATGGACATTTTTACAAAAATTTCAGCAGCATAACGCCCTACAAAATGACATTTCCAAATCTGTATAGCCTTTACACAACAGCTCACAAATGTAGGACAAAAACTATGCTCATCGGGCTCCCAAAATTAACACAAAAATGCCCGAAAACACCACAAAAACACTAATAAACTATCTCAGAAGTTTAATCACGTCCCAATACATATATTCAACTCTATTTTAACATCTTAAAGTCTGAAATACAGCAGCAACCCAAACTGATATGAAATACTCAACTGAAACACCAAACTCATACAAAAAAACAACCCCGAAAACCCACAAATCTGCACTATTCAACACAAAGGCAAACTCTGTATGAGCATGCACATGGAATGGCTTCAAACTCCCGTCCTTAGCCTTTTTGGAAACCTGCAAACTCCCGTTCTTGGGTCTCCCTGGAAACCTGCAAACTCCCGTTCTTGGGTCTCCTTCTCCACAGGTTTGGCAGCCTCTAAAGAATAACAAAGAATGAGCAAAAATCAAGTTCTGGAATGAGCCCAAAATGCCTCCAAACCCCTTAAAAAGAGGGCATAACCGTAACTCACGTGCAAGAGAGGTTAATGAAACATATTTTAATAATAATTTTTATTTATTAGTCCAACGGTTTCCAAAGATTAACCCCTTTTTTCCAAAACTTCACTTTCTTGGGCCTGCCTGCCTTAGCAAAGATTATTATTTTTTAATTATTTGAAAAGGGGACATGACAAGTCCTCCCCTCCCAAATATTGCTTGTCCTCAAGCAATGGATGAACAATAAACCAATCAATCGACCTGGATCCCAAATGTAGTCATGAACTATACTACTGCCAAATAACATAGGCTTCTGCAATATCCTCTGCAATATGACCAAGAGGAATCCATAATCAAACTGACAATTACAACTCAACCAAACTCCAAAATCACCACTACCACAATCAGAAACCCACGAGACACAAACTCTTAGAAGATTAGAACCCAAGTAAAGTGGACAAATCAAACTACCAACACAATAAATACCATCAACGCATCCCACTGGCCTATACAGAATGTACAATCCAGCTTTGCAACAATGGTGAATGCTCTCAAATGAAACTATACCAAGTATGGAGAATCCACACACTGTACAACTCCTGCAGTCAACACAAATCTGTAGATCATCGGCCACTGTCTCATAACCATAACTCCCATGCACCCCTGATGGTGAAAAGCCATCACAAGATAAACAACAAGAAATGGAACCCAAACCAAATTTTCCTGCCATTAACTCCTCAACACAAGGATCAATTGCTAACTGATGTACATACCCTGCAATATAATGTTGATTAAAAAAACCAACCTCAGTCAACAGCTCACCATGAACAAGTGATACAACCCACTGTGACTGATCACTAGCTAAGTCAGGAGATGTCGTAGCCAAAGGAGTAGAATCAATAACAACACCTGCTGAAGCATCACTCCAAAACTCCTGCTCTTAGTCATGTATTATCAAGCTATCAACTGCAGGACCTATCGCCATGTCGTGCCCATCACAACTCTCATCTCGAGGCATCAAACTATTCCATAACTGATGATAAGCACTAGGAACCAAAGTACATCTCTGTATCATAATCTCATCAACATGGTCATCAAACGTAAATTGATGAGCATACCTCACAGTGTAATGCCGATAGAATGCGCCAATCTCAATCAGTGGCTCAGACTATAATCCAGATGAAACTAACTGCAATTGATCATTAACCATGTTGGAACTGACTACTACCTCCGAAGATATCGCCAAGGGAGTAGTATTACTAGCAAGAACCATGCCAACTGTCGACTCACCAACATCACACATGATCTTTGATACATCTTTAGTCTCTGTGCCATCAGTACTAGAGGCCACCACCATGTCAGGCATACAACAATCTGCTACAACACCCAACTCAACTAAACCTGACTCTAGTGGGAATGAACCTGATATGCCAATGTTAGTATCAAGGATGGATGCATCCCCATCTCCACTGTCTCTGAAAATCTCGGTCATGGACATCCTCAGATCACCAAACACCATAGCTTGTGATTGTATAGAATCAGTTAAAGACTGTAGCCGCTCTAACTCCATGGTCACCTTAGCCAAATGAAACCGTGACTCTTTGAAAGCCAACTGTGTACTCTCAAGAATCTCAGAAGTCACCTCAAGCTGCTCAGTAAGCTCACTCACCTCATCTTCCTTGGCCAACAATGCATCATATGTTGTACTGCCCCACTTCATAAGATAATCTCTGTCAGCTACCAACTGCATATAATTCTGTCTCAAAATCCGAATAGCCTCCCATAAAGAGTGGATCTCTGTCAAGGAAAGATAACTACCTTCCTGCTCATCACTAGTAGGAGAACCCCATCCATAAACTGCTAACAACTGACGATCAACATCAAAATGCTGGCAAGTGATAGCAATGTCTCGGTCACTAACTCTCAACTGATTAGACACATGATGGCACTGGCTTGACTGTCTCCTACAAACCTCCTCTGATGCACTGTCTAAAGGAGTATCCTCAAATTCACTAGTCTCTAGGGTATTACAATCCATATCTTGTGAATCAAATCTAAAGCTCATATCAACATACGGAGTATCAAAAACATTAGCACTGATGTCCAACTCCTCTGTACTCAAGGAAACTAAGTCTTCAAAACTGCCCATTGCATCCTCCTGGATGTCATCAATGCCAATATGATCCTGGGACTCATCTGTACACACTGCCAAATATGAAATATCATCAACACATTCCAGCAAGTATGGTCGACTGGATATATGAACAAAGCCCAACACCGGTGTATAAAAACTAATACCAACATCAGATAAGCTCTTGGCACAAGAAAAGACAACACCGTGCAATCTGCTAATCAAATCCATGATAGCACCCAAACAAGCACTGCTACCAAAAAGTGTTAAAGATCTCCAGTCAACTGAATCCCAAATGCCAATACAACAATCTCGAGTCCATATTCGTAAACTATAATCAGCTGGTAACTCAAGCAAAATCCTCACCTGAGTAATATGACCAATACCAACTAATTCCACATACCTGTCATGATGAGATAATGAAGTCACAATACTATCTTTGTTCACCTTCATCTGGCTAGACAAATCATGTGAAGTACTACCAGCCTCAACCTCATGTGATGAAGCATCTAACTGTGCCCGGTACTCTTTCTCAGCAAAGTCATGAATGCTCAATGTCTGCTCATCTCTACTAGGTATCTCACCATCCTGCACAACAACATCCTCATAATCATCATCTGAACCCACTACACTGTAGTCACTGCCTGTTGTAACTATACCATCCTGAATACCTGTGGCATCACCCTTTGACAACCTGTAAACAATTGTCTCAATTTGAGTACCAAGTTGATCGTTACTATCAATCTGTGTAATATCCTTTCCCACCACCTCCTGTGGCAGAGTAGAATCTGAGACCTCTACTTGGCTATCAACTAGTTTCTCAAACTCCTCATGCAAGTTCTTGGTAATTGTGTCATCTGCCCTGTGAGAAAATCTGCCAAATAGAAATCCAGTCAACTTATCCACCTTAGCTGGGTCGGACAACATGTCATTCATTATACGGTGGTGCTCAACCAACTGTTCAGACATGTCATGGCTTATTTTTATAAGTTTATCTCGAATGTCTAAATAACCATCCTTTCTACTGTTTTGACTCTGGATATCAATTGTCCAAGATCGTGTCCTCTGAGACTCTGTACTATACCTGTCCATTCTAGATAAAGTAGAGTGTAACCCCAATAGGATATAACTTCTTCAAACACCAAGAACTAACATGCAAATGATTAGAAGTAGCATGCAACCATAGATTTTGACATGCAACTGATTAGATGCAACATGCAACCACCAAATTCACCAAGAACTAACATGCAATTGGTTAGACGTAGCATGCAACCATAGATTTCGACATGCAACTGATTAGAAGCAACATGCAACCACCAAATTCACCAAGAACTGACATAAAAATGATTAGAAGTAGCATGCAACCATAGATTTTGACATGCAACTGATTAGAAGCAACATGCAACCATAAATAATGACATGCAAGATCTGGGTAATTGTCAAAACTGACATGCAAGATCTGGGTAGTTGTCAAAATTGACATGCAAGATCTGGGTAGTTGTCAAAACTGACATGCAAGATCTACAAACCCTCAGGCTGGCAAGATCATGGCTCTGATACCACTGAAATGTCCCTTTTCTAATTTTACATGATATTTCAAGCCTCAAATCAGATTTTTAAACCAAACAACCAATATTACAAAGATCCACCAATTTCTCAAATAAACCCAAATCGGGTATGTCCGAAATAGTGCCAAAAAACTTCACAACTTCACAAATTATTAATAAATCTGAAAATGGACATTTTTACAGAAATTTCAGCAGCATAATGGCTACAAAATGACATTTCCAGATCTGTATAGCCTTTACACAACAGCTCACAAATGTAGGACAAAAACTATGCTCATCGGGCTCCCGAAATTAACACAACAATGCCCGAAAACACCACAAAAACACTAATAAACTATCTCAGAAGTTTAATCACGTCCCAATACATATATTCAGCTCTATTTTAACATCTTAAAGTCTGAAATACAGCAGAAACCCAAACTGATATGAGATACTCAACTGAAACACCAAACTCATACAAAAAAACAACCCCGAAAACCCACAAATCTGCACTATTCAGCACAAAGGCAAACTCTGTATGAGCATGCACATGGAATGGCTTCAAACTTCCGTCCTTAGCCTTCCTAGAAACCTACAAACTCCCATTCTTGGGTCTCCCTGGAAACCTGCAAACTCCCGTTCTTGGGTCTCCTTCTCCGCAGGTTTGGCAGCCTCTAAAGAATAACAAAGAATGAGCAAAAATCAAGTTCTGGAATGAGCCCAAAATGCCTCCAAACCCCTTAAAAGAGGGCATAATCGTAACTCACGTCCAAGAGAGGTTAATGAAACATATTTTAATAATAATTTTCATTTATTAGTCCAACGGTTTCCAAAGATTAACCCCCTTTTTCCGAAACTTCACTTTCTTGGGCCTGCTTGCCTTAGCAAAGATTATTATTTTTTAATTATTTGAAAAGGGGACATGACAGACTAGGAGCTCCTCAGGATAGACCCTCTTCCCAGTGGAAGAAACTTGGCACTTTTGTTACCCCCCCCCCCCCCGATATCTCCCCCCTCCTCGAGTGCAGCATCCAGATATTATGGCAGAGGCTAGCTCTCAAACCATCAAAGCCATTCATAGGCTGAGTAGCCTAATGATATCTCAGGCTAGGTCAGTCCTGCCTCCTCGTGTTGATGATGTTGGTGCCAGTTCATCATCGGCTAGCTCATCACACGTTTGTGTGCCTCACACTTGCATTACATGCAAGAATATTTGCTTGGGTCCCATAGGTGATCTTCCTGAGTATCATTTTGTATTAGATGAGGATACACCAGACGCATGTGCAGAGGCTACAGAGCCTGATGCGAGAGAGGAGGGGAATGCAGAGGCATGGACTCCTTCGGTGTCGGTACGTGTATACATTTTTTTGTTATGACATATGCGATTTAAAGTTAATTTTTATAATAGAGTAATTTTAATTTTTAAGCCATATTGACTTTTACATGTATGTGATCTTCATTCATGTTTAGTTGATGACCGAGGAGGAACTCAGACAAATAGACGATGCTACACTCTCAGCCATTTCATTTGGCCTTGAGACATCTACGGTACATTATGTTGTGTTCACATTTTTTTTTTCTATTTGATATTGTAGCATATATGGTTGCTAATCTTTCTTTTATCTTGCAAATACCACCTGCCCCGGGGGGACAAAGTGTGGAGGGTGAGCCAGCATGCACTGACAAAGGAAAGGTAATTAGATGTTTTCTAATTGATTAAATATCGATGCATTCTTGTAAAATGTTTGTGGTAATCTGATTTAATTACATTCTTTATTGTATATAGGGTGTGGCTACTGGCGATGAGCCTGTACAGATTCGGCGTCCTAGATCATTAGGGATTTCCATTCGCACAGAGAGCCGCATTGTATGTATAAGTATCATTTATTTTTTATTTTTCTTATTGATGCAGAGGAAAGTATGATTGTTGTTTCATACAATTTCTGTGATTTTTTTCGTACCAATAATGATTCATGTCTTGCATATGTTCATTACAACTTAAATAGGCTTATATGCACCTGTCCAACCAACCAAGTTGGTTACAAAGATTTATTTAATCAAAGAAATACCAAATTACTACTTTCCCTCCAAAACTAATATGACCGTTTGAATTTGAAATTCAAATTTCAAACTATAATTTTTATGCATTCTCTAACTTTCTAAACTATTCCATTGACTCAAAATTGGTCATATGGATTTATTAAATGCAACTAAGTATGAAACTATCCTAAGACTACCCCATATGGCTCTTTTGGCCATTTTACATCATGTTGCCCTTAGGTCCTTACTAGGACTTTTATGACTTTTGTCTTTCAAAGTACATTGTTTATTACATAATTCCATTATTGGTTTTAATATATCCCAATTAACAATCAATGATGTCTTTGATCCTCTATCTTCATCTGGTACCAAGGCTCTCTTAGATGATTTAATAGGTGCCCCTGCACCAAACACCCCACCTTCAAAGCAACTCTTGTCCCAAGAGTTAAGGGGTACTATCTTCTTTCCTCCCATCCTTCTAGAGGGATGTTTGCAACTTTTCACCTGCAATGTATTACCCTGCACACTTGTATACAAATCATTAGAAACAAAAAAGCATTGGATCCTTGTTACCAGTCATGGTAACCTTACTGCCTGCTGATTGTGAACATTCATGTTTTATCCTTGACAAAGGCTGAATAACTTGTTGTCTGAGGTCATGCTGACCCTGTCTATTATCCTCCATGGATATGTTCACTTCTTTGTTCACTCTCGTCACCAAAGGACAACATACTATTCCTATCATCACTCCTTTTGCTGTCACTGTCTGCTTGTAAGCAGAATTCTAAGTTTTGTCTTGAACAATCTCATCCTTCATAACCAAAAGAGATGGCTTCAGTGGTAGATCTGTCATATCATGTTTACTCTCCCTCTGCTCCTGCAAGTCCACAAACTCTTTCTTGCCAAAACAAATAACTCTTTCCTCATCATGACCAGTGAAAGGATTTAGCTTAAACTTTACACCATCTTTGTGTACGATATAAACATTTGATGAGCCAAAATGAATAGTGTTCCTTGAGGCTTGCCAAGGCCTTCCAAGGATTACATGGCAGCATGTCATTAGAATGACATCACATATAACTTGATCTTTATATTCTCCTATAGAGAAATCCACTATTGCTTGCTCACTTACAACAATATTTTGTGCATCACTGACCGAAGATGCCCTATATGGTCTATCAATAGGATACTTCTTCAATCCTAGTTTACTTACCATTTCATAAGACACTAAATCATCAAAGGAACCAGAGTCTATTATCATCTTACAAATCTTACCATGGCTCATGCAATTTGTCCTGAAAATGGATGGTCTGGTCTCCTTTTGCTGCTGCATTTGTGGTCCTCTTCTCACCATCAAAGATTCTCCTTCAAGTTCAGGGTCTGCATTATCGTACTTCTTTTCTTCCTCTTCTCCTTGGGTCAAGGTGACTCTCCTCTCCTCCTTCCTGAAATCCACACCTTTCTCAGGGCACTTGTAGGATTGATTGCCTACTCCTCCACATGTGAAGCATTTACCTGTGAAAACACTATTACCTCTTCCACTTCCAAATCTTCCTCCCCTGAAACTTCCTCTTATCTCAAATGTAATCTCTTTTCCTTTATCTTTGTCTTGATTGTTTGAAGTGTCAAACTAACTTCTTACACCTCTTCCTCTCATTGTTCCACCTCCTCTCTGATTTGCTTGCCTCTCATTCTTTCTTTTCAACTTCTCCTCTGCTCGGATTGCCAACTGAAAACATTCTCCAAGTGCCCTTGGTACATTCAATCCTATTTCATCTTGAATATTGTACTTGAGGCCATTAATGTATCTAGCCACCTTCTCATCTTCATCTTATAGTCCTCCCCTAATACTCAGGGTATGTAATTGCTCAGTATAGGACATGACATCCATATCCCTTTGTTTCAAATTGTTCCTTCTTATCTTTATTTGGATTGCTAAATCAGATGGCAAGAATTGATTTCTCACCATGGTCTTCATTCTCTCCCAATTTGAAATCTTATTCAATCCCCTTTTGATGCAGAGTCTGTAGCAACTACCTTCCATAAGCCAATAAATGGCTATCACAATCCAACTTAGAATTCTAGGACTTCTCACAAGTCCTCTTACCCACTCCGGGTATACTCAACCTCCAAGCCAAACAAGGCAATCCCACTTCAAAAGCCTCATCAACTGTCACCAGAAATGGAGACAATCATGGACATACTGTTCCAACCCAAAATCATCAATTTGTTTGGTTCCACCAAACTCTCGACACACCTTTGCACTTCTAGGCCTACAAACCTTGTAGCCTTCCAATTAGCTTCTTTGCACTTTTCTCCCAGTATCCCTTAACAACATAGGGACTTCTCCATAGGTCCAAACACCCTTCTTGGCACCTACTAAGAATCCAAAAGCTTTTGGGCTGATCTTGCTCCAGCACCCTCCAAACTGCTTCTTGGTACCTAGGCCTAGTTGATCAAGTTAGGCTAGGGCTTCAAGGAAGAATGGACAAGGTGGGTTCCCAAGACCCAAAACACTTAAGGCAATCTCCAACATAGTCAATGCATCCAACTCCAGCACTCAAACTGATCGAAAGTTCCTGCAACCATGACTTTCACCAATTACCTTGCAAAAATCGGTCAAGCACATGGGCTTGCTTGACCTAGGGCCGACTTAAAAAAATAGTTGCCCTTATCTCCAGGCCTCCAACCTCTGGCATTATGTTGCCTAGTCTCCTAACTTGCGTATCCCTCAGTTTTAGAGGGTGCCATCGGTGGGAATGCAAGTTAGGGATGCATTTGTGGAAGGGTCTAGGAAACAAGGCTTTTCAGACCACCTTCTACTAAAATGCAGATAACTTTTAAACCCCAACTCCTTTTTGAGTCAAACCAAAACCAAAAGTTTCCTAACTCACCCTTGCAACTATTTAATACACTTAGCAATCATAAAAGTTCTGTATGGATCCATACCAGCATAACAGCCAAGTGATTACTAGTAAATTTCCAGAAAATTGAAGTTTTTATTATTTTTTCTCCAAACCACCATACACTCTGATCTCCCCCTTTCAATTGAGATCACATATGACATATATAAAGGTCTACATGACTATTGGAACAACCATATAGGTGTTCCCAACCATAAAACAAACAAACAACCACTTTTTGCTAATACTGTTTAGACTCTAAATACCCTATTCTAAGGCCTTTTGGTCCCATGGAGTCACTTGGTTTATAACCACACCAAAATGCTTGTGGGCCTTACATGTGCCTTTATTACAAAACATAGACCAACTTGTAAAATATGGACCAAACCTTTATTCCAACTTCCTAATCTACTTGAATCCTCACTTTCATGGAGTGGCAAGGTGTCCGGCAACATAGATACTTGTTCCCCCCTGCCACATAGGTTAGGTGCGCTGCACCACCTTTCCTCTCTCTCATTCTGAACACTAGTCCACCAAGTGAGTGTTATTCCTCTCAGTCTTGCTTTTGCTACTTTTACCTTCTTATCTGCCTCTATGTCTTCAAGATCAAAGTAGTTCTCAAGGGCCTCTATCCACCCTAACACTTCTTCACTATCCATTTTACCCTAGTATATTGGAAAATCAATATGGTTCTTCCCATCATTACCTTGTACTACCTTAATTATTCTCATAGATCTCCTTTCTTCAGGATCATCTGTTGTCTCATGCTCTTGCCTTGCATTACCAACCTCTTCTTCTTCATGGTTCTCTCCATGATTTCTTCCTCTAACCTCTTCTCCTTTAGGTTCTTGCCTTTCCTTTTCTAAGGATTCTATCCTTGCAATAAGCTTCAACCTCTCTCTTCTCATCTATCTTTCTTCCCTCACTCTAGATGCTTCAAGTTCTCTCATCTCTCTTTTCTCTCTTGCCAACTCTTCTCTCAATTCTTCAAGTTCTCTAGCCATTTGATTTTTAGGAGGCATTTTCACAACAAGTTTTCTTCCTTCCCAAGGGCCAACTCACTGATTCTCTTTCTTTCCTCACCAAGAAATCTTTGGACACCACTTATGTACCTTTCAACTCTGGGACACACAAGGAGGAATTAGACACGCCAAGGCTTCAACAAAGAGACCAGCACACTAAGGATGACAAAGACTCCTATGATGATGAAACCTACAACTTATCTACTCCCAAAAGACCTTTTTGATGCTATGATACCATTTGATGCAGAGGATGGAGGATCTAACCACAAACTTGCAAATTCAAGCACAGTATGGACCCAACCCCTATGTTTCAATGGTGTTCCCAAATGCACACAATGCCACCAAAGACTCCAAACTTGGATTTACATTCACCAAGTGTTCCCTCCACCTCTACACACCTTAAAAAAATTCAACCAACATGTTTCTAAGGTTTCCAAACCACAAATCTTTAGTAGATACAAAAGAGACCAGTTTTGCCCTTCACTAGGCTATTCTCTTCTTTGGATTAGCAAACCTTGTTTTCTTAATTTTTCTCCCAAACTTTTCAAAAAACCAAGAAAATAAACTAGCTTTTAAGATACCCTTTTTTGATTTTTATAACATATCCAAAAATTAGATATCACTCCTTTGGAAAGATTGTACGAAAAAAGGCAGTTTGTCTCAAAATTAGGCCTAATTAGACCACTTTTACAAAGCAAGTACCCTAAAAACTTGCAATCTGACTTAATCCTTTTTCATAGTCTCTATTAATGATCTAAATCAAAGGATTTTCAAGATTATAGGTCTTGGTCACACTCCTAAACACCCAAACTTCAAAACCCTCCTTAAAATGGCTTAAAAACTAGGACCTGCTTGTTCAAACCCCAAAACTCAATTCTAGAACTTCTCCTTCAGAATTCACCATGCATCTATATATCTAATATGATATTACCACTCATTCCAATACCATAAAGCACTTACAAAACAAAGGATTCTTCAAGTTGCTCTTGAAAACCAAGCACTTTCATTCAATTTTCTGAGACAGTCCATACAAATCTGACCCTCCAGGCCGTACAATCACAATTTATAAGTTTCAAGGGATGATTAGTAACCCCCTCAACCACCTCCAATCAGTTTCATTTGTTAACTCTTCATAAAATTTAAATTATGGAGTTTCCCTCCAAAAAACACATAACCGTTACTATTCAAATTTCTAACTATTAAACTATGCTTTTAATGGGCTTATTGAACTTTTTGACTTATATAATGACAAGATATGATCATGATAACCTACATGAACCTATCAAATGACTCATCTACCATGTGAAATCCTAAAATCCTATCTCATGCCCAATTACAACTTTTTTCCACATATGAGTCCAACATTATAACTTTGTATGCTTCCATGAGCCATAATTGGTGCAAGGATTGCCCAATTGACTTCAAGAGATGCTCCATGACCTCTGTAATGCCTTGGATCTTCAATGTTCCCCTGATGAGCATGGGATGCTCCTGCATCACTTATCTTCATAAATAAATTCAAAACTAATTTCTTTGATATTAACAACTACTATTTTGTATCTCATAGGAGACTCCTAGTGCACATGAGGTTCGATGGGATAGTTATGTAGATTTGATGACGCGGCCACTCACTCCTGAGGAGGAGCCTACAATAGTAAGTTGTAGTTTGAATTCATGATTAAATATGTTATAAATTTAGCATGCTATGAATTATAATGTTATAGTTTAAATTGTAGATTCATCTAACAAAGGTATTTGAACATATAAAGCCCACAATCAGAGAGGTACTAACATTTTCGAGGGCATACGAGAGGACTCCTGACCGGTGTAGGAGGTTGACGAGAGAGGTATTTATTATGAAATTTTGATAGTATTAATGTCCATTACGGAAAAGATCATTATGCATTTGAGTAATTCAATGTTAGATACGTAGAATCATATAAATTTAGTAGTCTAACTTTGGGTTTTCCTTTTTTGTTTATGTAGGAGGCATCCAATCCACCTAGTGCAGCAAAGAGGTTGCATTTTGATCATCCACCAGCACCCTAGGATAGTATAGTTTTCGTAGGATGCATCATGAGACATTTTGAGATGGCATATGCCACATTGTATAGAAAAACATTGATATTATACACATTCTGATGGCATGATCAGCCACATTTTGTATATGGATCTATGTATTTTGATATATATTTGAGTACTTTGTCTGTGGATACATGATCTTTGATATATATTTGTGTAAAATTTTGTCTATGGATACATGCATTTTGATATATATTTTTGTCATTTATGTGCACAATGATATACATATTAATTTAGTATCTAGTATTGTTCAATTTATCGTGGATCATGTGTCATGCCCTAAATTTTACTAGTAAAAACACAACAATTTTTTTTTTTTTTTGTAGCTTATGAAGTCACATAAGAAATTACATATTTTAAAACAAGGTTATCATTGAATCGGAGTTCAAGACTCATGTGGATAGTGTCATCTGGTTGTAACATTTTAGTCACAGGTGGTTTTCAAATAGATTGGATGATATTCTAGTTCAAGTTAGCGTCACAAATCAAACGAGCAAGTTCAAGATACAACACTCATAAATTAGTGAGGTAATTCATATCCTAACAAGCCTCTGATACTAATATTCTATTAGGGTCTGTCGGTTGTATCATATGGACTAGGTCGTGATTCTAGCATGTAAGGGAAGGGGATTAGAATTACTTATTATCCTCATTACCAATGTACACACATTCATTAATCATTACAATATATATTAATGTGACAATTACTATATGGTGTGGAAGTGTAGTATATCTTAATCAATTAAACACACATATCTAGAGAATTTAGATTTAGTACTCATCACATGAGCACCCTTAGTCAAATAAGAAAATGTGCACTTATCTACCACACTATATCGGATCTAACCATTGGAAATTAGAAAAGATATGCCCCAAAGGTAGCTTCAAAGTCTACATGATGGAGAAGGGGCCACTTGCATTGATAGTATCCATCATTCAACACATTAGTTACACAACTTATGGAATAAACAATTTGTTTTATGTGCCAAACGTGTATCATGTGCTTGCATCCATATCTTACTGGTTACAGGTCCTCTTGAAGATTGGACTAATACTGAGTCATTTTCTCCCTCTTTACTCTATTTAGTCATCCTTATGCATTCTATCAACATTGCTTCCTCACCAAACTAGCACCCACTACAGTTTCCTAAACACAAAAATTACTATTTCAATACATAAATTAAACTCACTCTAACAAAAGACAATTACTAACCATCTAGCTCATCAACTACTAACTAATCTAGCTACATTGCCATGCTTTTACATTTACTATTTTAATTACTATAATTACTATACTATTACATTTACTTTTTACATTATTACATCTAATTATTCACCATAAGCTCACTTTCTCACTATCAATATTATTATTATCAAAGCATGTTAAGATTTAAAGTAGTTTCATAGTACGAATTAGTAAGCACATAAAATGAGGAACTCTTAGTAAGTCTAAGGGCCAATTCAAAGTACTTAACTCGATAATAATTCACAATCTGTATTTAAACACATCCTACTACACCATCGTATTGAGTGTGTCAATTTAAATTTGTTAGATGAATTGTTTATGCAAGGATTAAGTGCAAGCGTATAAATAAGGTTTGTATATAACATAGCTTGTCATTCTGACATATATGTATTCATCATTTCATGCAACTAACGTAGTAAAATGTGGTGTACATGAATCATATTATCATTAATTATACATAGGGTACATGAGTTGACGAGCTACCTCTAATGACATGCCTATTGACCCTTATTACATACTAGCTAACTAATGCTTTATTCCTACACTACATTTTCAAATTGGTATTTATATTCTATCGACTTTGATATTCTACTAATATCTTCAATTGAATCCACAACATTCATTATCTAACTAACATTCCCTCAAGCCAAATATAAAATTCACTTGACATTAAATCCAACATCTACACAGGTTTGTCATGCATTCAATTCTATCTAGTAACTCTTATCTATCAATGCGCTTTATTGACTAGATAAAACTAGATTTGAGTTATTATTTTAAGCCATCATCCATCCTTATCCTTGATTCTCCAATCCCATCATTCTGACAACTTACTTCATATTAACCCTATTATATGTACATCCAACTATCCTAATTTACAATCTTAACACTAATTTAATTAAACCCTCCGTACTTAACATCATGTTCAATTATATATGCATTCTCGTAAACTTATTTATTTCATTTAGTTTATTTTCCTATATTGAGCTTTTCCATTACCATATGGTTTAATTGTTACATGTTTCTAAATGAGCCCCTTGATATAAACATTACCCTTAAACTAAGCTCAAATGCACTAAGTGTCATTATCCTCTATTCAAGACTTGAAATGATTAAATAATTATCTGATAAAAATAAAAACAAATCTAAAGGGTGAATCTCCTATCTATCTTAAATCATCATCATTCCCTAACTCTTACTAAGGCCACATTTCTTCCTACACGTGGTCCCCACAAGGTCCCATGTGGGTCATGTGCAGAATTTTGACTAATCCAAGCCTTAGGACATCTTTTTCTCATTCCTCCAATCAACAATCCTAATGTGAACAAGTCATATTAAATGTCAACTTGACATTCTCCTAAGTACAAATCCCTTGGGATTGCTATCCCACTCCCCCTTAATTTCAAGTCGACTACCTATGCTTGGGAACACGTGACCACTGCTACAAGGAGGGGACGACTAGTGCATAAGACAAGGATGTGACATAAACCCTTTCTCCTATGCACCCAAGTATATTAATGGGGATAAAACCCCTTTTCAAGGAGGCAAGCTCAAGGATAAAATTTTTGACATGACATGTCAGATTTAACAATACGCCTTGGGGAGTGGAGAAAACTTTTTGCATTATGATGGCTTAGGAAATGTTGGGGGCTACTCTAGAAGGGCGGTCAAGATCAATCTTGGCTTTTATTTTATTTTTGAGTTAAATATTTAAATTTGTCATATTCTCTAACATGCACACTAATATGCCTTTATTTATTTAATTACTAATTCATTATTTGTGTGTTGGATGTGACTTAGAGGTCACAAGATTGTAATGTGTACCATTCTGTCACTTAGGAAATATATTAGTCTAGGACACTCATTAGTCTCTATATGCTATTATTATTTTTATTTTTATTGGATAGCAGTATAGAATCTGGGAATATTCTTTAATATTTTATTGCTTTGTATTAAGGAAGGGATTTATTTGCCTTTACCATACATTTTCTAAAGAGGAAAATGCATGCCTACAACAATGTATCTCATAGATTTTATTATGTCTTCTCTTACAACAAACTTCATTTTGTTATATCATGAAATTAATTTGATGATTTCCTTGCTTAGAATTGCATTAAGCTTGGTAATTAAAACAATGTTATCCATGCATGTGATATGAACATAAAATTTTCCTTCCAAATTATTGAGTGCACAACAAGATTGTAAGCAATCTACTAATTTTTAAATTTATTCAATCAATGGTATCACATAACATCTATGGATTGTTATTATCAACTAGTCATTTACAATACCACAAGGAGAAAACTTTCTTTCACATTTTCAAATGATAACAATGATGTCAAAGCAAATCTGTGACTCATACCAATGCTTTCATAACAATATAAACTCCAAATGAAACATGCATATACAACCTTATCAATTATTTCCTCTACACACACATTAGGTAACAATGATACAATCTCCTTCCATCACAATGGGGCAACATAAGGGACTTTTCAAAATCATAAGGAACATGAACATTGAAAGATATGGACAACGAGTCACAATACAACAAGATGCACAATGGTGTCACACTAATCTACATGGAATGAACACCATTCAAGCACTCACATGAATGCTACTCCACAATGCAATGCAATGCATACTCCATTGATAAACTCCACACTTGCATATTTTCTTAACCATGCTAAAAGAAATAAATGGAAAAGAAGCAAGTTTGAGATACCAACCTTGGTCCAATCTAGGGTAAAGATAGTTGTAGTAGAGCTCCCTTAATGTCCCTCCAAAACCTAACTGTCTCTAAAATTAGAGAGTGGGCAAACACCCCACTAGTTTGGCCAAGACCCTCTAATAAAGCCTTCCCACTAACTTATTTTAGCAAAAACACTAAGCCACTCCATCCTTACAAACTTGTCTCCTCTAATGGTTCATTGATAGCCCTCATGAGCTCTGAGTTATGACCCTCGAAGGATCGACCTCAAAATACACTTAGAGCACCTTGGAGACTCCTCGGTACGGGGTGGCCGCAAATGATGGATAGTCTTCGTGGCCAGAAAAAGAGTGTGACTAGGGTTCACCCACCCATCCAGAGCTAATGGCACTGACGATTCGATGCCAAGATCAGCGGTTTCAAAGTTACGTTGTGGTGCACCTATGAATTGAGGCACACTGTGAGTTTTGGTATCGAGCGAGATCGCTGTGCTGAATCCAAATGGAATGTGATCTCTCAAAAATGAGATAGGTTATTTTAGGCCTCAATATCATTGTCCTGTAGCATTTGACAGTTCATCGATAGCCCTCACGAGCTCTGAGTTATGACCCTCGAAAGATCGACCTCAAAATGCACTTAGAGAACCTTGGGGACTCCTCGATACGGGGTGGCCGCAAATGATGGATGGTCTCTGTGGCCAGAACAAGGGTGTGACTAGGGTTCACCCGCCCATTCAGAGCTAATGGCACTAACGATTCGATGCCAAGATCAATGATTTCAAAGTTACGCTGTGGTGCACCTATGAACTGAGGCACACTACGAGTTTTGGCATCGAGCGAGATCGTTGTGCCGAATCCAAACAGAATGTGATCTCTCAAAAATGAGATAGGTTATTTTAGGCCTCAACATTAGCGTCCTATAGTATTCGATAGTTTATCGATAGCCCTCATGAGCTCCGAGTTATGACCCTCAAAAGATCGAACTCAAAACACACTTAGAGAACCTTGGGGACTCCTCGGTATGGGGTGGCCACGAATGATAGAGGGTCTCCGTGGTTGGAACAAGGGTGTCACTACAATTCACCCACCCACTCGGAGCTAATGGCACTGACTTGTAGCCATTAGGAGTTAGATTTTGAAAATTTGTCAAGAAAGGTTGACCCCTTTGACTTGTATCATGAAAGGTTGCTTTGTGCCTTGCTTGATTGTTTGAAGACTACTCCATGTGTCACTATCTTTCTTGGAAAAAAAATTGCTTTTGAACATCAAGCTTGCAATATTATCAATTATTGTCAAACTTTTTCAACCAAGTCAAAACATCAAGTGCAAATATTTGTTTGCATTTTTTGCTAAGGGGAGTTTCATAAATTGACTTTGATTTTCTATGTCTCTAGTTCTTGAACATGCTTAAAATGGCTCTTTGGTCTTAGAGCTATTGGTATCTTCTAACTTCATGGTCTATGATATGCATACTAAGAATTTCTTTCACTAAATGGTTTCCTTGATCTATTGACTACACTTAAATTTGTTCACTTGTCATCTCTCTTTCTTTATCTACATTGCTATTTGGGATTTTTTCGTAGCTCTTGAATTGAGTCACTAGTGTTGTTACCTACTTGGACAATTTGTTTGACAAGTCACTCATTCATTTCTACCTCTTTTTGACATGTGAACACTCTACCTCTCTAGTTTGGACATCAAGTTATCTTGTGTCACCTTATTAGCTTCCTCTAGTCTCCTTCATGCTTTATTATCTATCTACCACTATGGTATTCAAACCTTGTGCTACCAAACCTCAACCAAATCTAGATGATCATGATATCCTCCATGCCACTAAAGAGTTTCAAGATCTATATGTTCAATACAAAGAGCTAGAAGAGACAAATAATCTTTCTTACCTTCATCTCTTTAAGCACATGATAGAAATCAATTCTAAACTTGAGAAAAGGTTAGAGGAGAATATTGCATTCTTAAATTAATCTCCCTTAAGACCTTTACATACACATGGGTCATCTTCTTCAAGGTCTACATATTCTACTCCAAGACATCAAATATCTTCATCTTCTAGATCTAAAGACCTCTTTAGAGAATAAGCAAGTGATACCTCCTTTGAGCCTATGCCAAACTTTAATTATGGACCTATCTTTGACCAAGATAGTGATGAAGACATGGATGCATTCTATTCACTTAAGAAACAACAAAATTCTCATGGAGAAATTTTTGAGAGAACTTTTACTCCATTGGAAGATTCTCATGATAACATCTTGCAAACACTTCTTGATAATGAATCCATCACATTACTAGACAACTCTAGACCTTATGAACCCAAAATCAAGCCTCCATGGTGGAGAAATTATCATTATTGCCACTTCCATGGAAGAAAATTTCATAAAACTAAAGATTCCATAGTGTTGAAACATAAAATCAAATATCTCATTTATGATGGGATTGTTGATACCTCTAATGACTCATGTGTCACAAGATCATGCTGATGAACCTATGTCAAGTGATGATTTCCTTGACACCTTCACTTCTTATAACACTAATGAACCTCCTTTAGTGCCAAAGCTTTCAAAAATTCCTCCACCAAACAAAGAACCTAATTCTTTCCATATAGACCATGCGTACCCTCAAGGGCTACAACTAAAAGAAAATCAAGCTAACCTTCACTTGTCTGCAAACCTTTTCCATGCTACTAAGACTAAAGATCCTCAACATTCATGCAATACTATGATTACTATGCCCACTTTAGCTAATCCTGCATTATTGTTTTAAGATTCTATCATGCACACCTCACATTTTCCCTTGTCCTTAGAAGGTGCTCCATATCAAGATGACTCTCAAAAGGAAAAATATATAAATAAAGATGAAGATCAAACACCTTTTCATCTCATCCAAAATTTCACCTTTCTATATCCTGTGTGTTACCCACCTCCTACATATGATGAGGATACCATTTCCACTACTTCCATTGAGCTTACTGAAACTTATGGGAAAAGTGATCTTTCTATGCTATATAAAGAAATATGTCAAGATCGAAGTGTCCCCTCATGTTCTACTTCTCCATATCCACTTCAAAACTATGCTCAAGATTCAAACACTCCTATCAAAGGTATTTCTCCTATAAAAGGTACTCATGAGTCTATTGATGACTTTGGTCATGCTACTCACTCTAAAGATGTTGAAATCCCTAGTCACTATCCCTTTGCATTTCGTAATTCTATCCTTGGTCCTTATCCATCTAATCTAAAGTCTTCAAACCTTCTCCTACACTTTCTACTTCTAGCTCTCCAAAGTCTCTCTTGAAAGACTTTAATATTGAACATAAATCTAAGTTGACATTCAATATTCCAAAGGCTTCCACTCCATTTTCTTCCAAACATCTTTCTCAAAAGCTTACAAATATTCCACTCAATCTTCTTCTAACATTGTCCTACCAGCTCATACATCTAAACCTTGATCCATTTCCTCCATGATTCCTCCATCATTCGGAAACCCTCCAAGGTGTGTGTAAATGTTGATCTTCCCCACTTTGTCACCTACCCTTATGCAATGTTTTCAAAGCTACACTTACCTACTATCCATACTCATACAATCCTTCCAAGGAATGAACTCTTATCCTACTATCATCTAACTTCCTTCACCCTATCAACATCATTGAGCATACTTATCTATGGTCTTGGCTTATCATTACTTATCTTTCCTTTAGGAACACTATCTAACTTGAAAATAGTTGACCTATTTCTAAAAAAAAATTTAAAAAAAGAAAAGAAGATAAAAAATGTGCCTTGGTGAAAACCATTATCTTATCCATGAGATTTCCTATTTTACTTTCTCATTCACTCATAGCCTTCATATCCAACTTCATATCATGTCATTATGCATTTGCTATCTTGCTTATTCGCTTTAATTGCGTATCCTACATGCTATCTTCTTTCATAGATTTCATGGCTTATCCCAAATGTGCTTCATACAAATTTTCAATATGAAAGTCTTTCAAAACATTATACAATATTATGACTCTTTATGCTTTCAAATGCTATGATTGGTTAGAAAATGGAAGAAATCAAGTATCCTAATTGTTCATCCATACTTTCAAGATTTTTCTTATTTGATTAGTTTGATAAAAATTAGTTTTAATAATCATAATGTCAGCTTTATGTCAAATAAGAAAAAAACCAAATTTGTAATAAGATATCCGCATGCAATTATCTTTCATATAGTTATAAATGCTCTTAAATTTGTCCTTATAGCCTTGTATCACATGCAAATATGATTTATAAGAACTTGTTCAATATCTTCCTCTTATAATTCCTTACAAAGAACCTACCAAAATACAAAAACCATATACAAAAAAAGTACACATTTTACATCATAATAAATCATAAATTTTAGAAATTCTCCCCAATACCACCCCCCTCCAACTCTTCATGATGTACCTACATTCCAATATCATAAAAAAATTAGTTAACTTATTGTATTAAACAAGATAATCATCAATTCATTAAATCATTATGAAGAAAATAACATAAGAAGTATATATACCTAGTCGAGTATTCCAATAAGGTCCTCTCTCTATTTTAGGGTCTCCAACAGGGCTTCATGATCAGCATTAGCATTAGTAAAAAGTTCTTTTACTTTTGGTCTTCCTTGATGCTTCAATAACTTTACATTTGTTGCTATAATAAGATGCGAATATATGAGAATTACTTTGTGCTTCTGATAGTCTTCGAATGCAGGAATTCCGTTCCTTCTAAGCATGTATGTCCACAGCCATGTTCCAGCAACAACCACTGAACCAGTAGGATATGTGAATCCATCATCATCTGTGATCGGTTGTGCAAGTTTTTGTTTGCCTCTTACACAACGTGCTAACCAATAATCAAATTTCTCATCATTCCCCTATGGTGCAACCAATGCAAAGACATGTCCTGGCTGAAGTAGATCTGATAGATGGTTATGCTCAACTGAACTTTCCATGTCATCATTTTTGATAGAGGTTATGATAGACAATGGAGTAAGATAATTTGGAGCCCATGTGTCCACCCACTCACTTGACTCACAGTGATCCCAATCACACCGAAAACAAGTACGACAAAAACAAGCTAGTTGTCGTGTCTAAATGGTCCATGTACTGGAATCAGAGCTCTGAAATGAATGCATTTTTGATGAGTCTCTCACTGTAGCACAATCTGATCTATCACCTATGGACCCTTCCTCAACCAACCAAAAGAACCTGTGCACCACTGAATCAAGAGTCCCCCCTGTGATAATGCTAAACTACACCAATCAACAATGCTACGAGCATCAAGAAGCTCTGTTGTTGAAATCTTCAATTGCTCCTTAACTAGAGCTCTCTTCACACATGCCCCTGCTCCATCATGTTCCCCTTTTCTATGGCCGGACTCAAAAAAACTCCAAATATGAGGCACCCCTCTCTCTACGTGCATCCTACACAACCAATAAAACATGCGAGCATTTTTGAATTGACCTGTACAGTTATCTGACCAAATGATATGTCTATCCATAACAATTGCATGCTCATGTAAGAAATCAAAAAAAATCTCAAAACAATGCTGCACAAACTCGTGAGAGTGAGATTTATCATCACTCATTAAAAAATGATACTCTCTAATAATCTTTCGATTATCTTCCGCACTATCAAGGGCATGTCTATATGTTATGTGAACAAAAATTGCAATCTGAATGGAGTTGTAATACTGAGATTGTGTCTCATTTTGAGGTTGCAATGTGTAGTTCTCAGAAAAATCAACAATTGATATAATAGTGCCAATGGGAAAAGTCTCCTTACACGTTCTAAATTGTTGATCCAACCACTGAGACCTGTGACTATGTCTTGCATACTTGTAAAAAAGATTTGCCTTGAAATCTGAAATAAAATTAGCCACACTGATATCTTTTCCAACCAATTCACATCTAGAGCTCTCACTCCCACTCTTCAATGCGTATTTCACCATTTCATATACCCTTTTTTTCAGTATTGTCTTTCCAAGATCTTGTTCGCACCCCTCATGGAAACATGTGTCAAACTTGGATAAGCCACCACATTTTGAACATTTCTCATTTAAGCAAGCATTTCTATAAAAGGAACAACCATCAACTCTACGACATAAGAGTTGATCTAGAAAGTCTCTTAATGATTTTGGAAGCCCACTAGCCCCACAATCCTACAACATTTCTTTACTATGCAAAGTAGAACGGATGGAGCATAATAGTTCATGGTGCATAGAAAACTCAACATGATATTTGTAACACCATGTATTTTAAATTTTGAGTGGCACACAATAAAATGGCTTCAAAGATTCAAAAGCCCTTTGTGATATATGAAGACTTGGATGACTCTCTCTAAATTGTTTGAACAACATAGTTTGACTTACCTCTAAATGGTGTTTAGGATGTGGCGTGCGGTCTCTGATGCCAATTCTCAACTTTAAGACATCTTTAGTATTGGGTGATACTCGTGAGTTAGAGTGCCAAAATTGTGTAATTTCTTCCTTCACATCGTCGGATAGCTTCTTATCAAAACATGGAAGTCTCCCACCAAATGCCCATGTTTCATTTTGAAGAGGATCATCAATTTTCTCTCGTCGACTAAGTGCTCTTCTCAAAGTAGTACGATTTAGATTCAAATCAATACAAGTTTGTTTCATATATCTACCCTTTCTCAAATGATGACTTACCAAAGAGGTTGTAATGACCCTTCGAGCAACTCTATTATCCTTCTCTCTGCTATTTTTCCCAATGCTATTGAGAGCACTGAAAAGATTCTTCACGATAATGGCATTTCTTTCCAACTTTTTATTGACACGAATCTTTAATTTGGAAAGCATAGGTCTCATCTTTTGCATCTTTAATAAGTGCATGAAAAGCTGACATTTCTCTACCACTGTCTTGTTGTCGAAAAAAATATAATATAGTCTTGAAGCCCATAACCGAATGGTTCTTTCTGATTTTTTTTCTTCCAAACTAGTAATAATCGTTTCATCAATTTCAATTATCCATTTTGGTGTTTTAGAACCTTCATGTCGATTATAATTAGGAGATATGTAAGGTTCTTGTGCATTAGGTTCCTGTGCATTGTCATCTTCAACATGGTCAATTATGCAATTTGGATTATGACTTGGTGGCATTTCTTCTTCAAAATTTTCATTCCCCAAATTTTCAATTTTGGCATTATCGTTTTCAATAGGTACATTTTCATTCCTCAATTGTACATATTCATTATCTGACTCTATGATTTCACCTTCGATTAATTCATGATCAACTTGACTGATATTTAGCATACCTTGTCTTTTTCTTCGGTGTTCCATTTTGTCCCTTTCCCTATATGTCGCAATGTCTTCATTGGATATCTTCCTTTTGCATTTATCCTTTCGACGACTGCTGCTCCCCATTCAGATGACAAATTCGAACACCTAAGGTTATATTTTCAATTTTTTTTTGATTAGTTGGGCCCCAAAATGCGACCTTTTTCAAAACTCGTGAAAATAGAAGTGAAAAAGTGATGTTGTCAGGTCTGCAGGGACAGGGAATTATTGAGAATAAGTGCCAGTAAAATCGGATATCTGATTTGAAATCGGATATCCGATTATGTAAAAAAAAATTTTGGGGGGAAAACTTCCTATAATTTCCCTCCTTTGCCATAATTATATTAATATTATGAAAATCATTGGAGGGAAACCGACTTTGGTTTATTACTAAGCTACTAGTATAGTAATATTAATATATAATAGTATCAATAGTATAATAGTATTAATATATAATAGTATTAATATTATTACTATAGATATAATAGTGTAAATATTTAGTTTTTATTTATATTATTATTATTATTATGCTACAATATAGTATTAATATATATTATTATTATAGCTATAATAGTATTATTATTATTACTATAGATATAATAATATTAATATTTAATTTTTATTTATATTATTATTATTATTATCATAAAATAGTATAAATAGTATATATATATCCTTTTATTTTTTAACCCATATACATACGAACGACTCGAATATGTCCCTATGGGTCCTAGGACCCCTAGGGACATATGTCGTTCATTAATGGGTCAAAGGGAGTCATAGGTCCCTTTGACCCATATGAACAATTCGAATATGTCCTTATGGGTCGTAGGACCCCTAGGGACATATGTTGTCGTTTAATGGGTCAAAGGGGGACATAGGTCACCCTATAACCCCTTTTGACCCATATGAACGATTCAAATATGTTATGTCATCGTTTAATGGGTCAAAGGGGGTCATAGGTCACCCTATGACCCCCTTTGACCCATATGAACAATTCGAATATGTCCCTAGGAGATCTAGGACCCCTAGATACATATGTCGTCGTTTAATGGGTCAAAGGCCTATGACCCCCTTGACCCATATGAACAATTTGAATATGTCCTTAGGGGTCCTGGGACCCCTAAGGACATATTCGAATCGTTCATATGGGTCAAAGGGGGTCATAGGTCACCCTATGACCCCCTTTGACCCATATTAACTATTCGAAATGTCCCTAGGGGTTCTAGGACCCCTAGAGACATATGTCGTCATTTAATGGGTCAAAGGGGGTCAGAGGTCACCCTATGACCCCCTTTGACCCATATGAACGATTCAAATATGTTCTTAGGGGTCCCAGGACTCCTAAGGACACATGTCGTCGTTTAATGGGTCAAAGGGGGTCATAGGTCACCCTATGACCCCCTTTGACCCATATGAACGATTCGAATATGTCCTTAGGGGTCCAAGGACCCCTAAGGACATATGTCATCATTTTATGGGACAAAGGGACTCATAGGTCACTTTATGACCCTTTTTGACCCATATGAACGATTCGAATATGTCCTTAGGGGTCTTGGGACCCGTAGGGATATATGTCGTCGTTTAATGGGTCAAAGGGGGTCATAAGTCACCCTATGACCCCATTTGACCCATATGAACGATTCGAATATATCCCTATGGGTCCTAGGACCCCTAGGGGCATATGTCATCATTTAATGGGTCAAAGGGGGTCATAGGTCACCCTATGACCCCTTTTGACCCATAAGAACGATTCGAATATGTCCCTAGGGGTCCTAGGACCCCTAGGGACATATATTATCGTTTAATGGGTCAAAGGGGGTCATAGGTCACCTTATGACCCCCTCTGACCCATATGGCCCATTCGAATATGTTCCTAGGGGTCCTAGGACCCCTAGGGACATATGTCATCGTTTAATGGGTCAAAGGGGGTCATAGTTCACTCTATGACCCCTTTTGACCCATATGAACAATTCAAATATGTCCTTAGGGGTCCTAGGGACATATGTCATTGTTTAATGGGTCAAAGGGGGTCATAGGTCACCTTATGACCCCCTTTGACCCATATGAACGATTCAAATATGTCCCTTGGGGTCCTAGGACCCATAGGGACATATGTCGTCGTTTAATGGGTCAAAAGGGGTCATAGGTCACCCTATGACCTCATTTGACCCATATGAATGATTCAAATATGTCCCTATGGGTCCTAAGACCCCTATGGACATATGTTGTCGTTTAATGGGTCAAAGGGGGTCATAGGTCACCCTATGACCCCCTTTGACCCATAAGAACGATTCGAATATGTCCCTAGGGGTCCTAGGACCCCTAGGGACATATGTTGTCGTTTAATGGATCAAAGGGGGTCATAACTCACCTTATGACCCCCTCTGACCCATATGACCCATTCGAATATGTCCTTAGGGGTCATAGGACCCCCAGGGACATATGTCATCGTTTAATGGGTCACAGGGGGTCATAGGTCACCCTATGACCCCCTTTGACCCATAGGAATGATTTGAATATGTCCCCAGAGGTCTTAGGACCCCTAGAGACATATGTCATCGTTTAATGGGTCAAAGGGGGTCATAGGTCACCCTATAACCCTCTTTGATCCATAAGAACGATTCGAATATGTCCCTAGGGGTCGTAGGACCCCTAGGGAGATATGTTGTCATTTAATGGGTCAAAGGGGGTCATAAGTCACCCTATGACCCCCTTTGACCCATATGACCCATTCGAATATGTCACTAGGGGTCCTAGGACCCCTAGGGACATATGTCGTCGATTAATGGGTCAAAGAGGGTCATAGGTCACTCTATGACCCCCTTTGACCTATAAGAACGATTCAAATATGTCCATGACCCCCTTTGACCTATAGGAACGATTCAAATATGTCCTTAGGGGTTTCCTATAGGTCAAAGGGGGTCATAGAGTGACCTATGACCCTCTTTGACCCATTAATCGATGACATATGTCCCTAGGGGTCCTAGGACCCTTAAGGACATATGTCACCATTCAATGGATCAAAGGGGGTCATAAGTCACCCTATGACCCCCTTTGACCCATATGAACGATTCGAATATGTCCCTATGGGTCCTAGGACCCCTAGGGACATATGTCGTCGTTTAATGGGTCAAAGGGGGTCATAGGGGGTTTGACCCATTGAATGACGACATGTCACTCCCTAGGGGCATATGTTGTCGTTCAATGGGTCAAAGCAGGTCATAGGTCACCCTATGACCCCCTTTGATCCATAGGAACGATTTGAATATATCCCTAGGGGTCCTAGGGACATATGTCATCGTTTAATGGGTCAAAGGGGGTCATAGGTCACCCTATGACCCCCTTTGACCCATATGAACGATTCGAATATGTCCCTAGGGCTTCTAGGACCCTTAGGGACATATGTTCTCATTTATTGGGTCAAAGGGGGTCATAGGTCACCCTATGACCCCCTCTGACCCATATGAACAATTCGAATATGTCCCTAAGGGTCTTAGGACCCCTAGAGACATATGTCATCATTTAATGGGTAAAAGGGGGTCATAGGTTGACTCGACCTATGACCCCCTTTGACCCATATGAATGATTCGAATATGTTCCTAGGGGTCGTAGGACCTCTAAGGACATATTTCATCGTTTAATGGGTCAAAAGGGGTCATAGGTCACCCTATGACCCACTTTGACCCCATATGGCCCATTTGAATATGTCTCTAAGGGTCCTAGGACCCCTAGGGACATATATTATCATTTAATGGGTCAAAGGAGGTCATAGGTCACCCTATATCTCCCTTTGACCCATATGAATGATTCAAATATGTCTGTAGGGGTCCTATGACCCCTAGGGACATATGTCGTTGTTTAATGGGTCAAAGGGAGTCATAGGTCACCCTATGACCCCCTTTGACCCATAAGAACAATTCGAATATGTCCTTAGGATTTTTAGGACCTCTAGGGACATATGTCGTCGTTTAATAGGTCAAAAGGGGTCATAGGTTACCCTATGACCACCTTTGACTCATATGAACGATTCGAATTTGTTTTTAGTGGTACTAGAACCCCTAAGGACATATGTCATCGTTTAATGGGTCAGAAGGGGTCATAAGTCACCTTATGACCCCCTTTGACCCATATGGCCCATTCGAATATGTCCCTAAGGGTCCTACCCTTAGGGACATATGTCGTCGTTTAATGGGTCAAAGGGGTTCATAAGTCACCCTATGACCCCCTCTGACCAATTTGAATATGTCCTTAGGGGTCTTATGACCCCTATGGATATATGTCATCGTTTAATGAGTCAAAGGGAGTCATAGGTCACCTTATGACCCCCTTTGACCCATATGAACAATTCGAATATGTCCCTAGGGGTTTTAGGACCCTTAGAGACATATGTCATCGTTTAATGGGTCAAAAGGGGTCATAGGTCACCCTCTGACACCCTTTGACCCATATGAACGATTTGAATATGTCCTTAGGGGTCCCAAGACTCCTAAAGACATATGTCATTGTTTAATGGGTCAAACGGGGTCATAGGTCACCCTGTGACCCCCTTTGACGCATATGAATGATTCGAATATGTCTTTAGGGGTTATAGGACCCCCAGAGACATATGTCATCATTTAATGGGTCAAAGGGGGTCATAGGTCACCCTATAACCCCCTTTGACCCATATAAAAAATTCAAATATGTCTCTAGAGGTTCTAGGACCCCTAGAGACATATGTCATCGTTTAATGGGTCAAAGGGGGTCATAGGTCACCCTATGATCCCCTTTGACCCATATGAACAATTTGAAATATCTTTAGGGGTTCTAGGACCCCTAGAGACATATGTCATCGTTTAATGGGTCAAAGGGGGTCATAGGTCACCTATGACCCCCTTGACCCATATGAACGAATATGTTCCTATGGGTTCGAGGACCCCTAGCGACATATGTCATCATTTAATGGGTCAAAAAGGGTCATAGGTCACCCTATGACCCCCTTTGACCCATATTACCCATTCGAATATGTCTCTAGGGGTTCTAGAACCCCTAAAGACATATGTCATCGTTTAATGGGTCAAAGAGAGTTATAGGTCACCCTATGACCCCCTTTGACCCATATTACCCATTCAAATATGTCCCTAAGGGTCCTAGGACCCCTAGGGACATGTCATCATTTAATGGGTCAAAGGGACCTATGACCCCCTTTGACCCATATTACCCATTCAAATATGCCCCTAGGGGCTCTAAGACTCCTAGAGACATATGTCGTCGTTTAATGGGTCAAAGGGGGTCATAGGTCACCCTATGACCCCCTTTGACCCATATGAATGATTCAAATATGTCTCTCGGGGTCCTAGGACCCATAGGGACATATGTCGTCATGTAATGGGTCAAAGGGGGTCATAGGTCACTCTATGACCCCCTTTGACCTATATGAACGATTCGAATATGTCCTTCGAGATCTTAGGACTCATAGGGACATATGTTGTCGTGTAATGGGTCAAAGGAGGTCAGAGGTCACTCTATGACCCTCTTTGACCCATATGAACGATTCGAATATGTCCCTATGGGTCCTAGGACCCCTAGGGACATATGTCGTCGTTTAATGGGTCAAAAGGGGTCATAGGTCACCCTATGACCCCCTTTGACTCATAGGAATGATTTGAATATGTCCCTAGGGGTCCTAGGACCCCTAGGGATATATGTCGTCGTTTAATGGGTCAAAGGGGGTCATAGGTCACCTTATGGCCCCCTTTGACCCATAGGAATGATTCGAATATGTCCCCAGGGGTCATAGGACCCTAGGGACATATGTCATCGTTTAATAGGTCAAAGAGGACATATGACCCTCTTTGACCCATAGGAATGATTCGAATGTGTCCTTAGGGGTCCTAGGGCCCCTAGGGACATTTGTCATTGTTTAATGGGTCAAAGAGGGTCATAAGTCACCCTATGACCCCTTTGACCCATATAGCCCATTCGAATATGTCACTAAGGTCCTAGGACCCCTAGGGACATATGTCGTCGATTAATGGGTGAAAGGGGGTCATAGGGTGACCCATAAGAACGATTTGAATATGTCCCTAGGGGTCCTAGGACCCTTAGGGACATATGTCATCATTTAATGGGTCAAAGGAGGTCATAGGTCACCCTATGACCCCCTTTGACCCATATGAATGATTCAAATATGTCCCTATGGGTCTTAGGACCCCTAGGGACATATGTCACCGTTTAATGGGTCAAAGGGGGTCATAGGGTGACCTATGACCCTCTTTGACTCATATGAACAATTCGAATATGTTCTTGTGGGTGTTAGGACCCCTAGGGACATATGTCATTGTTTAATGGGTCAAAGGGGGTGATAGGTTACCCTATGACCCCCTTTGACCCATAGGAACGATTTGAATATATCTCTTGGGGTCCTAGGACCCCTAAGGACATATGTCGTATTTTAATGGGTCAAAAGGGGTCATAGGTCACCCTATGACCCCCTTTGACCCATATGAACGATTCGAATATGTTCGTAGGGGTCGTAGGACCTCTAGGGACATATGTCATTGTTCAATGGGTCAAAAGGGGTCATAGGTCACCCTATGACCCCCTTTGACCAATATGACCCATTCGAATATGTCCCTAGGGTTCCTAGGACCTCTAGGGACATATGTTGTCATTTAATGGGTCGAGGGGGGTCATAGGTCACCCTGTGTCTCCCTTTGACCCATATGAATGATTCAAATATGTCTGTAGGGGTCCCATGACCCCTAGGGATATATGTCATCATTTAATGAGTCAAAGGGAGTCATAGGTCATCTTATTACCCCTTTTGACCCATAGGAACGATTCAAATATGTCCCTAGCATTCTTAGGACCCTTAGGGACATATATCGTCGTTTAATGGGTCAAAGGGGACCTATGACCACCTTTGACCCATATGAACGATTCAAATACGTCCTTAGGGGTACTAGAACCCCTAAGGACATATGTCATCGTTTAATTGGTCAAAGGGGGTCATAAGTCACCCTATGACCCCCTTTGACTCATATGGCCCATTCGAATATGTCCCTAGGGGTCCTAGGACCCCTAGGAACATATGTCGTCGTTTAATGGGTCAAAGGGGGTCATAAGTCACCCTATGACCCTCTTTGACTAATTTGAACAATTTGAATATGTCCTTAGGGGTCTTATGACCTCTAGGGATATATGTCATCATTTAATGGGTCAAAAGGAGTCATAGGTCACCCTATGACCCCTTTTGACCCATATGAACAATTCGAATATGTCCTTAGGGGTTCTATGACCCCTAGAGACATATGTCATCGTTTAATGGGTCAAAGGGGGTCATAGGTCCTCCTATGACCCCTTTTGACCTACATAAACGATTCGAATATGTCCTTAGGGGTCCTAAGGACATATGTCGTCATTTAATGGGTCAAAAGGGGTCATAGGGTGACCAATGACCCCCTTTGACCCATATGAACGATTCAAATATGTCCCTAGGGGTTATAGGACCCCCAGAGACATATGTCATCATTTAATGTGTCAAATGGGGTCATAGGTCACCCTATGACCCCCTTTGACACATGAACAATTCAAATATGTCCCTAGGGGTTCTAGGACCCCTAGAGACATATATTATTGTTTAATGGGTCAAAGGGGGTCATAGGTCACCTATGACCTCCTTGACCCATATAAATGATTTGAATATGTCCCTGAGGGTCCTAGGACCCCTAGAGACATATTCGAATCGTTTATGTGGGTCAAAAGGGGGTCATAGGTCACCCTATGACCCCCTTTGACACATATGAACAATTCAAAATGTCCCTAGGGGTTCTAGGACCCCTAGAGACATATATCGTCGTTTAAAGGGTCAAAGGGGGTTATAGGTCACCTATGACCCCCTTGACTCATATGAACGAATATGTTATTAGGGGTTCGAGGACCCCTAGTGACATATGTCGTCGTTTAATGGGTCAAAGAGGGTCATAGGTCACCCTATGAGCCCCTTTGACCCATATTACCCATTCAAATATGTCCCTAGGGGTTCTAGGACCCCTAGAGACATATGTTGTCGTTTAATGGGTCAAAGAGAGTCATAGGTCACCCTATGATCCCCTTTGACCCATATTACCCATTCGAATATGTCCCTAGGGGTGCTAGGACCCCTAGGGACATATGTCATCATTTAATGTGTCAAAGGGACCTATGACCCCCTTTGACCCATATTACCCATTCGAATATGTCCCTAGGTGTTCTAGGACCCCTAGAGACATATGTCATCATTTAATGGGTCAAAGGGGGTCATAAGTCATCCTATGACCCCCTTTACCCATATGAATGATTCAAATATGTCCCTCGGGGTCCTAGGACCCGTAAGGACATATATCGTCATTTAATGGGTGAAAAGGGGTCATAGGTCACCCTATGACCCCCTTTGATCCATATTAACCATTGTAATATGTCCTTAGGACTCTTAGGACCCCTAAGAACATATGTCGTTGTTTAATGCGTCAAAGGGGGTCAATGGTTGATCTATGACCCCCTTTGACTCATATATATTAATATGTATACATATTTAATATAATAGATATGTATATTATTAACATATATAATATACCTATGATGTTATTATATATATTAATAACATATATATATATATATATATATATATATATATATATATATATATATATATATATATATATATATATATATATATATATATATATATATATATATATATATATATATATATAACTTTATATATATATATTAATAATATACATATTAATATAATAATATAATACATATTATATTTAATGAACATATTACGCTATTATATATATTAATAACATACATATTAATATTATAATATATAATACGTATTATATATATATATAAATTACGTTATTATATTTAGTAAAAATAATAATAATATAAATTATATTTATAGATTGTAATAAGATTAACATACTATATTATTATATATTGCTAGATTATATTTTATATCTTTACATTACGTTTTTATATATATATATATATATATATATATATATATATATATATATATATATATATATATATATATATATATATATATATATATATATATATATATATATATATATATATATATATATATATATATATATATATATATATATATATATATATATATATATATATATATGTCTTTACATAGTAATATAAGTGAAAAAACTTATAAATAATAAGCTATGATGTTTAAACTCAATTTTCCCTCCAAAATGGGTTGAAATTTTGAATTTGCCAATCGCAACATATCGGATATCGGATTAATAATCGGATATCCGATTTGAAATTGGATATCTGATTTGGAATCGGATATCCGATTAGGCTAGGTATTTAGCAAGCCTACCCGGTCAACCCAAAAGACGTGTTTGAAGAGGGTTTTAGTGATACTCAGACTTCGGGTAGCCGTCTGACAATGTTATTTTGATCGAAATTGAATAAAACGAAAATGGTTTTTTAATATCGCTCTCTAGATTCCATCAATATAATTTCAGTCAAATTCTGAGTTCAATAACTATTTATTAGTTAATTATCAATGAAGATAATTATAAAGTGCTGATTGACATACTGATTGAAAAATAACTATAACTTTCAAACGGTATAACATTTTTTAACTCTAAAAGTTGCATCACATTCTATATTTCGGCTAGTATAAGAAAAATAAAAATAAAAAAAAATTTGGTAAAATTTTCTATTAGTTAGGGTGGTCAGACACGGGACTTTTTTTTTTTCAAAATTTTTTTGGTAGAAAATTCATATTTAATTATTTATTTGGAATAAAAATACCGAAAAATATGCCTCAGATCCGGGCATGAGTCTACTTTTCATATCTATAATTATATTAAAAAATAATTATGATTTGATTTTGATTAAGGTGGTCATACATACACCTACTTTTTATTTTCGCCTTGAAATTTTCTTAGTATTGCATTAAAATTCAAACTTTTGACCAATTAATTATTTTTTTCTCCTTATAAGGCCTAGTAGTTTAGAAACTACATTCAATTTCTTATAGATTATTTTCTTACAACTTTTTGATATAAAGTCCATAACCACTTCAAAATTATGTGTCAAGTTGACATAAACCTGATTTGCTGATTTTTCACTGCCACTTAAGGCCATAGTTTGGTACGCCATGATCTTGCACATACCCTAGCACACCAATTTATATTCTTTGTATTACCTTTAGCTTAAGTATATGGACCATCTTGCCTTTATATTCTCTTTGGGACCTTTAGCTTCTGGGACTTGAATCAACTTGCATTCTCATTGGGATGTCATTTTATTGATTCTTTTGTATAGCACTTTCAGGCTTCTAAAGCTTGCTTCCTTGATTTAGGCTAGTTACTGTATAACTCTTCTAGGGTTCTGAAGTTCCCTTTCGAGATTTTGACTAATTGTTTTCTATAATTGGCCTCCCATGTAGTAACTTGAAATAAATCTTATCATGGCATTTTTGGGGTATCTATATCTGCTTGCCTCAAATATATTTCTTAATTATGGAATTGAATTGGTTTAATTATGGCATTAAAGTGGTTGAATTAATATAGTGGGTTTGTTAAAGTATACGTAGTGGTTTTATAAGGTTCGAGATACTAGTAAACAACATAACCATAAAATCCATAACACCAAAAATCTCTTGTTGGAACATTAGAGAATAGGTCCAATGTTGGATACAATTGTTAATTGTGTATTGTCTTTGATGTTACACAAATGTCATATCAGCCATCAAACAAATTCTACCGAGCTCAGATGGTTAGCAAAGCAATTTATAGTGACTACCGAGCATTCTTGAACATTACACAATAAGTTAGCTTTTACCGAGCTCACTCGGTAAGCGAAGAAAAGTTAGCTTTTACTGAGCTCACTCGGTAAGCAAAAGAAAGTTAGCTTTTACCGAGCTCACTCGGTAAGCAAAGGAAAGTTAGCTTTTATCGAGCTCACTCGGTAAGCGAAGAAAAATTAGCTTTTACCGAGATCACTCGGTAAAGAAAGGAAGGTTAGTATTTACCGAGTTAACTCAGTCTCTGAAGGAAGTTGCAAGGTTTGCAGTATTTACCAAGCTCCATTTGGTTAACACTGGGGAAACCATTCTGAGCAGTGGTCACTGAGCTGGGTTGAGTAGTGAAGAATTTTATTGTTCTAAAAAATTAAGTTTAATTGTTTTATGCAGCCGACTGATTTATGTTTTTCAGTTGATTGAGCCGACTTGACAATCTGTAAGGTATATATGAAAGGTCAAGTTGTGAATTCAAAAAGATGAAGTGTGTGGGTGCATAAAAGTGCGAATGTATGAATAAGAAAATATATGAGTGAATGTTGAGGAAGAATTAGATATCCCTATGAAGCTGCAAAGTTGCATTTGATCAGTGAGGATCTAGTGAAGCAGAACAGAGATCTGTATTCAACAAAGATAAGTTGCATATATTTCAGATCACTTCATTGTTGCTTTCTAATCATTGTACAAGTGATTCAAAATCTCTTAACAGAGTTGGTTTGACAACCATTTTGTAAATCCTCTAACAAGGTGACAATTCAGTTGAATTGTTTTAAAGAGCTCTGACAAGGCCACTTCTGACAAGGTGATCAAATCCTCTAACAGGGTCACACCTAATAGTGTGTTTTGTAACTTTTAACAGGCTTGGCTCCTAACAGGGCTCACTTCAGAAGAGTGAAAATTGGTAACTAGTTACTTGGTGGTTTTTTCCAAATTGGGTTTTCACGTTAAATCTGGTGTCTCTTGTGTTCATGTTATTTCTTTATGCATGCATGTTATCACTTTAAATGCTAAATAAGTTATCAGAACATCTATCAAGTTTTAGATTTATTTGTGAGATTGATAGCAGCTATATTTTAAGACATCTAAGGATCTGTGGATTTATTTTTGGAGTAACTAATTCACCTCTCCCCTCTCAGTTACTCCATCTCTATTTCCAACAATTGGTATCAGAGCTTTTGGTGCTTGCAGGATAAGATTTCAAGAATCTAAGCCAAAGATCAGAATGTCTTACAAAAAGGAAATCCTAAGACTTAACAGAAATAACTTCTCAGCATGGCAAGGACTGATGAGACTTCACCTAGCATCCATTGGTGATACAGGACTGAAGTACCTTGATGAAAAATATGCAGAACTAGCTGGTACACTATCTGTCAATGATATTGCTGAAAAAAAGACTCACAACATTATGATGATAGATATAGAATCTGTTTTGAGTTATGAAGAATTTGATGATATCAAGGACTGCAAATCTACCTTTGAAATGTGGAAAAAGTTGAAAGAGATCTATGGAGGAGATGATAATGTTAGAAGAGCCAAAGCAGAAAGTCTGAGAGGACAATTTGATCAAATGAGGATGAGAGAGGATGAAAACGTTGCAAAATATGTTGAAAGAGTTAAAGCATGTGTCAGTGCAATCAAAGCTTTTGGAGGAGATATCAATGAAGAGACAGTTATAAGTAAAGTTCTCAGAACTCTACTTCCCATTTATGCAATCAGAGTTTCTGCAATTCAGGAAAGAAGATGTGAAGCAAATCATAAGATAAATCTAGAGGCTATAGTTGGAAGATTGACTGCATTTGAACCAGACAACTTTGATAACTATATTCCAGCTTCCAAGAACATTGAATCAACATTTGAAGCCAAACTTTCACTCAAGGAGAAAGGCAAAAAGAAATCTCAGTCAGAAAGTGAAGATGAATCAAACCAAAGTTCAGATAGTGATCTTGAAGTAATTGAAGCCCTTCTAGCAAGGAAATATTCTAGAGGCAGAGGAAAATACAAAGGTAAAGTACCCCTAATTTGTTTTTCATGTGAAGAAGTTGGTCATATTGCTGCTAGATGTCCAAACAAGCAGAATAAAGATGAAAAGAAAGATAAAAAATGGAATGGAAAGAAAGATTTCAAATCATTCAAGGACAAAGGTAAGAAAACATGTTTTATGGCTAAAGATTCTAATGATTCTAATGATGAAGAAGAAGATGAGATTGTCTATATTGCTGTGAAAGATGAATCTGATAATGATGAAGAAATGCCACTCATTTCTCATATGAGCAAAAATGATATATGGATCATAGATAGTGGTTGTTCTCATCACATGACTGGCGACAAAACTAAGTTTGAATACTTTGAAGACTATGATGGTGGCAGTGTCAGATTTGGTAACAATGAACGTTGTTGTATAAAAGGAAGAGGAAGAATCCCTCTAACCAAAGAACTTATATGTGATAATGCCTATTGGGTAGAAAGACTAAAGCATAATCTGTTAAGTGTGGCATAGCTACTCAATAATGGAATCAAAGTAGAATTCATGCATGGTAAAACAAGACTGCTGGATGGGAAAGAAAAGCTGATGGGATCAAGCACTCAAACTAAAGGTAACTTGTTCTATCTTGAACTAGGTGAATGTTCATGTTTCATTGCTCAAGTTGAAGAAAGTTGGTTATGGCATAAAAGGTTGTGTCATGCAAACTTTGATAATCTGGTAAAGATAAGCAAATTTAGGAAAGTAAAAGGCATTCCCAACATAAAGAAACCTGAGGTCGGTCTATGCAAAAATTGTCAAATTGGAAAGATGGGAAAGACTAGTTTTAAAAGTAAAAACTATCAGTCTGAAGACATATTAGAAATTGTGCATATTGATTTATGTGGACCCATTGGAATTGAAAGCTATACTGGAGAAAAGTTTTTCATTCTTTTTGTTGATGATTACTCAAGAATGATGACAATCATATATCTAAGAAATATATCAGAAGCATTTGAAAAGTTGAAATGGTATTTGGCCAGAGTAGAAAAGGAAACATGGAAAAGATTAAAATGCTTGAGGTCAAACAAAGGTGGAGAATTCATTTCACATGAATTCAATAACTTTTGCATTGAAAGAGGAATCAAAAGACAGGTATCAGCCCCTGGAACACCCCAGCAAAATGGAATAGCTGAAAGAAGAAACAGATCCATCATGGATTGTGCAAGAACTTTAATGATTGAAAAGAGCATTGCTATCAAATATTGGAAGGAAGCAATCAGCACTGCAGTCTATACCTTGAATCGAGTATAGCTGAAGAAAGACTCATTCAAAACCCCCTATGAGTTATGGTATGGCTATAAACCTAATGTAAGTTATCTTAAAGTATTTGGAAGTAAATGTTACATTTTGAAAGAATCTAGAAAAGAAAAATTTGATATAAAAGGTGATGAAGGTATATTCTTTGGATACTCATGCACAAGTAAGGCATATAGATGTTTGAACTTGTCTACTCACAAAGTCATAGAAAGTGCACATGTGAAAGTTGATGAGCTTGCAGAAAGAACTGAAGAAGAAAGCAAAAGGGAACCAAAAGATTATAAAAGGTTTGTCTTCAGTGAACCTAATATAGTACCAGTTACATCAGAGAATCAAGAAACTTCTACTCTCGAGTCATCTGTAACCGAGTTACAGGAAGTTCAAATCTAGCCATAGCAAACCGAGTTAAATTCAGTATCTACCGAGCAAGTATTTACCGAGCAAACATCTACCAAGCAAATATCTACCGAACCAGAATAGACAGAGCCTGAAGTTGAAATGCAAAAAGATAATAATGAAATCCATTCAAAAGGCAAGGAACCTGTATTAGCTAAGTATGTCAGGAGACATCATTCAACAGATCAGATCATTGGAGATAAATCTGAAGGAACCATGACAAGAAATAAGCTGAAAGGTACTTGTTTACTTGCTGATTTTGAACCTAGGAATATCAAAGATGCATTGAAAAATGATATTTGGATTGAAGCTATGAATGAAGAAATAAAGCAAATAGAGAAAAATAAGACATGGACTCTTGTACCCAGACCCGAAGACAAAAATGTGATTGAAACTAAGTGGGTATTCAGAAACAAGTTGGATGAAGATGGTAAGGTATCAAGAAACAAAGCTAGACTAGTATGCAAAGGATATGTTCAAGAAGAAGGAATAGACTATGGAGAAACTTTTGCTCCTGTTGCAAGATTGGAAGGAGTCAGAACCTTACTAGCATATGCTGCTCACAAGGGATTCAAAGTTTATCAGATGGATGTCAAATCAACATTCCTCAATGGTATACTAGATGAAGAGGTTTGCATTGAACAACCTGAAGGTTTTGTTAATCCAGATAAGAAGAACATGGTCTGCAAATTACACAAGGCATTGTACGGTCTGAAACAAGCCCTTAGAGCATGGTATGAAAGATTTCATAAATATCTTATTTAGATTGGTTTTCAAAGAACTAATGATAACAACAGCTTGTATATTAAAAAAGGACTAGATAATAAGATTGTCTTGGCAGAAATATTTGTAGATGATACTGTTTTCATAGGGAATGATGATCTGTGCAAAGAATTCTCAGAACAAATGAACAAGGAATTTGAAATGTCTATGTTTGGTGAGATCAAATTCTTTGTTGGTCTTCAAATTCAACAGAATAAAAATGGTATCTACATTACTCAATCAAAGTACATTAAGGAGATATTGAAAAATTTGGAATGGAAGATTGTAAACCAGTTGGGACTCCTATGTGTACTGGATTAAAACTTACCAGGGAAGATGAATCAAAAGAAGTAGATCAAACATTGTATAGATCTATGATTGGAAAGTTGCAGTATGTAGTTCATACTAGACCAGATATTGCCCTTGCAGTTGGTATTGTATCAAGATTTTCAGCAAAACTAAGAGAAAACCACTTGATGGCAATCAAAAGAATAATGAGATATTTGAAAGGAACTGAAGAGTATGGTTTATGGTATAAGTTTGGAGGAAATTTGGATTTGAAAGTATTTACTGATGCTGATTGGGTAAGAAACCTTGATGATAGAAAAAGTACAAGTGGAGGTGCATTCTTTCTTGGAAAAAGGTTGGTTTCTTGGATAAGCAAAAAGCACAATTGTACATCTCAATCAACAGCAGAGGCAGAGTATGTTGCTGCAGCAGTAAACTGTTCTAACATTGTTTGGTTTAAACAGTTGTCGGAAGGCATGAAGATGGAAATCAAAGAACCAGTTGTTATGTTCTATGATAATACAAGTGCAATCAACATATCTAAGAATCCAGTGATGCATTCCAAAACCAAGCATATTGCAATAAAATATCATTTTGTCAGAGAATTGGTGCAAGATAAGGAGATTAGATTGGAATATATTCATACAAAGGACCAAATTGCTGACATATTCACAAAACCATTACCTAAGGATGCATTCTTGTATCTAAGAGGTAAGTTAGGGGTCACTCACCTATCTGAAGTTCACTAAAATAAAGTTTTAGTGATGCATCAACTCATACCAGATTGAAGATCTATCAGTTGATGCAGCATAATTAGGAAACATTGCATATGAATCAGTACTAAAGGTACACTGAAATTCATTTGAGTTTGAGTTGTCTTTGACATGTGTTGTCAAAGAGGGAGAGTTTATTACTGTCATATCTCTCTAAAATTTGTTCAAAAGAGTTTTCTATGCAATTTCTTCACAGAAGGAGATTATTGTAAGAGGAAAGTTTTCTATCTTAGAGGGAAAATTGTTATATTGACATGTTGTGTTTCCATACAAGTGAAAGACTTGCTTTCAAATTTCATTTTTGCTATGACATGTTGTGTTGCCATCAATGCTAAACAGGGAGATTGTTGGATACAATTGTTAATTGTGTATTGTCTTTGATGTTACACAAATGTCATATCAGCCATCAGACAGAGTCTACCGAGCTTAGATGGTTAGCAAAGCAATTTATAGTGATTATCGAGCATTCTTGAACATTACACAATAAGTTAGCTTTTACCAAGCTTACTCGATAAGCGAAGAAAAGTTAGCTTTTACTGAGCTCACTCGGTAAGCAAAGGAAAGTTAGCTTTTACTGAGCTCACTCAGTAAGCAAAGGAAAGTTAGCTTTTACTAAGCTCACTCGGTAAGCGAAGAAAAATTAGCTTTTACCGAGATCACTCGGTAAACAAAAGAAGGTTAGTATTTACCGAGTTAACTCGATCTCCGAAGGAAGTTGCAAGGTTTGCAGTATTTACCAAGCTCCATTTGGTTAACACTGGGGAAACCATTCTGAGTAGTGGTCACCGAGTTGGGTCGGGCAGTGAAGAATTTTATTGTTCTAAAGAATTAAGTTTTATTGTTTTATGCAGCCAACTGATTTGTGTTTTTCAGTTGATTGAGTTGACTTGACAATTTGTAAGGTATATATGAAAGGTCAAGTTGTGAATTCAAAAAGTAGAAGTGTGTGGGTGCATAAAAGTGAAAATGTACGAATAAGAAAATATATGAGCAAATGTTGAGGAAGAATTAGATATCCCTATGAAGCTGCAAAGTTGCATTCGATCAATGAGGATCTAGTGAAGCAGAACAGAGATCTGTATTCAACAAAGATAAGTTGCATATATTTCAGATCACTTCATTGTTGCTTTCTAATCATTGTAAAAGTGATTCAAAATCTCTTAACAGAGTCGGTTTGACAGCCATTTTGTAAATCCTCTAACAAGGTGACAATTCAGTTGAATTGTTTTAAAGACCTCTGACAAGGCCACTTCTAACAAGGTGATCAAATCCTCTAACAGGGTCACACCTAACAGTGTGTTTTGTAACCTTTAACAGGGTTGGCTCCTAATAGGGCTCACTTCAGAAGAGTGAAAATTGGTAATTAGTTACTTGGTGGTTTTTTCCAAATTGGGTTTCCACGTTAAATCTGGTGTCTCTTATGTTCATGTTATTTCTTTATGCATGCATGTTATCACTTTAAATGCTAAATAAGTTATCAGAACATCTATCAAGTTTCAGATTTATTTGTGAGATTGTCAATAGCTATATTTTAAGACATCTAAGGATCTGTGGATTTATTTTTGGAGTAACTAATTCACCCCTCCCCTCTCAGTTACTCCATCTCTATTTCCAACATCCAAGCTCCCAATGACTTCTTTGATCCAAAATATTAGATTTCCTAAACCAAGAAAATGCAAAATAGTGGAAAATTTGACGTTTTTTTTTGTCTATTTAACTATTTACCATCTAATATAAATGTCAGTTTTCAACACCTCCATTATTGTATTTAGACACTAGATTTGGCCTTGGACATGTAAATCCTCTCGACCAAGTTCATCGTTGGTAACTGGTTGGCTACCAATGGATTTCTTATTTTTGTCCCATTTTCCTTACCACGTCTGGCATCTTCCTTCTTGTTTTTAGCATTTCATCATAGCCTAACAAGCCATACTAAATTTTCCTTTTAAACGATCAAACAAATAGTGAGAAAGATAGAAATTAAGAGAGCTTAAGATGACCTAGATTTTTAATTAAAAAAATAAAAGTTTCATTTGAACAAATTTTTAAACTAAAGTTAGTTTTCACAATGATTAACTAGGCAACCTTTAGTTATCCTTCATGTAAATGATACTCTGGTTGGATAATTGAACATTTCTATTAATTTTTTTCCCTTCACTCACCATAAATTACTCTTTCAAATGGTTGTTGTCTTCAAAGATATACATGTTTTTCTTTTAGTACAAATATTGATTAATACAAAATTTCATTCTTTTGCTACTTTGTTTTGTATATTAGCATATGTTTGCTTAGACTATATTTTTTTCTTTGCCACATCTCTTCTATATTGTGTAGAATTCTTTTTGCTATAGAACTCCATAGCCAATTAACACATTAGCTATTTCACTCATGGTTCCAAATCGTCTTTCCATTGAACCTAACACATCGAACAAATTATTGGACTTAGTATACATTTGGAATAGTCATAGATCTAGCTATATCAATACATCTATCCTCTGCAACCTAAGAGAGTGAACATTGGAATGAATCTAAAATCATGAATTCCAAGTGGACTACTCTAAATCTGTCCAATATAAAATTCCAAAACCTTCAAGTTTTTATTGGTTTACAATTTTATCTACTTGGGGACGGACAAAAGAAAATGTTGAGCTAATATGTGAACATGCTAGAATGTAAAATGTTTAAGTAGCTGTTGAAACTTGGTCTTCACATGCACTTCCCTATAATGTCAACATGCACACATGAAAAGAAACACTTGGCTAAGACTCCAACAACTTTCAAAAGCTTTATTATATGCACTTTTTTTTGGAGAAATTTTTAAAAATACCCCAAGAGAATACTACATAGCTAATCAAAAAATAGATTTTAATATTCTAAATTTTATAATAGAAAATATCAATTGGACCATAGTATAAAAGGGCATCCTTGCAATTTAACTAGTTCCCAAGACAACAATGAATAGGAAAACACATCTTGAAAACATTAAGACTTATATGTGGTTGTTGAAAGGCTCATAGATTTCATAAAATTGTTAGTTTCCACATTATCCCAATAACAGTTTGATTTGAATCCATTAATTCTATGAATTCATTCCTGTAGGCACCAAGATAGCTCTCCTCTCCACATAAACCCCCAAAAAAATCTGCTTCTACATATTAGGCAGTTCTCTTTCTTTTTTTGCTTACATAAATGCATGTACTATAATTGTTTTGGAGTGAGTTGTAGGCTATTCTTAGGTCAGACAACATCAATTGGCACTGTTATACTTCAGGTGCTAACAATGGTTGATTCCAGATACTTTATGTAGTTCCTCACCATGATCAAATGCATTTATCTTGCTTGTTAATAGTAACGTGGTGCTTGGCAATTGCTAATGATTGCAGTAGCTACATTATTAATGGGAAAATTTGGCAATAGACAACTTCTATTAATACAATTTAGGTATTGATTTTAGGTTATTAAAGAAAACATTTTCTCCATATTAATTTGCACAATATGAAAAGCATTTTTCTTCAGATTGTTGCGGGAGGAATGAACATGGGTCCTTTATTGTCAGATTGTCATCCTACATAGTGGTAAATACATGTTTACATCATTATAACATTTTATGTCCACTTAAAGTGATTTACTTTTGTTTGTAACTCAAGTTACCCATTGCAACTACCTTAATTAATGCCAATGCAAAGAAAGTAGCCATTTCTCTTGTTAAATCACCTAATACTAGAAAGCAAATATCATTGCTTGTTCAAACATAGAACTATTGTTCACAAGCATATATTTTTTTATTGCTAATCAAGTTATAACTTTTAATGTTACTTTAGTCCAAGAAATTACATAGAGAATTCCAAAAGTTTGGGCGATAGCAATTCCTGCTAAAGGCAGATCTCCCTATATTTTCTTTCTTGTTGCTTGTTTTGGTCTTGCTATGGAGGTGGGGTTTGTGTTTCTTTATGCATTTTTTGGAAAAATATTGGCATTCCAGCATAATCACATTTTTAGAATTTAATTGTTGTTCACACACATTTTGACCTCTCTAGTTCTATGCTTGCCTAAATTACTATTTATTTCAATATTTTAGTTAGGTGCATTACTATTTAAACTTTTATGGTTGTAAAGACTTACATGTAGGATTAATGGTTGGTAAGACTTACATATAGGATTAATGAGAAAACGTTGAGGCATAATGCTCATTTATATATTGTTCTTTTGCACAATCAATCTAGGCTAATTATAAAACTCACCACTTGATATAATTTACATTAATTTCATTGATTCTCTCGAGTCTCCTTGTGGTGAGCATTGCCTTTTGTTACAAGGAATGACTACCCAAATAGTTTCTTTTTTGAAAAGTGGAGTTATGCTATTTTTGTTTTTTAAAAGAGGAATTATTCTTTGGAGTTAGAAAGATAATATTGAAAATAAATTTGTAAATAAAAGGAACCAAAGATATTGTTATAGTCTATTACAGATGTACATATTGGTAACATATTATATTTTCATAATCTTCAGCATTCCATGTATGACAAAGCTCTTTCCATAATCGAGATCAACGAAAATTCTATCATAAAGAAGACTTAAGTCCTATTAGTAAGACTATATACACTTTACATTTTCATAAACCGTCAACTTTCCCAGTCAAAACCAATGCAAATTCTATAATTACACTTGAATAGTCTTGTTCTCAATAAGACATAACAAACATGTAATTCCATATAAACTTGAATGCCACATTTTATTCTTGTTGAAGAATTTGAAAGTTTCAACTGTGTAATATCATGCACACTTATAACATTGCCTGATTAATAAAAAACATGTTACATTTCTAGAATGTGCCATCTTCTAGAAGTGTGGACTAGCCCAATAGAGTGATTGAATTTGTGTGCTCATTCCCCAT